>BGPR01025657.1:0-22168 GCA_013235015.1 Araneus ventricosus
TCGCCTTTACCCTAAGGGAAAGAAATGAAAACTTTCAATATGCATAGCAAGAAATGAGTGTTTGCAAAGCCTTGTAGCTAACTTTGCTTAAACTTTATCATAAGCAACTTATTACACACTTTTACTTAACTTCACTTGTTTCATATTTGTAAAGATTTTTTTGCTCGATATTTTCAGAATCTTGAACATTTGTATGTTCTCGATGGCAATACATTATTTTAATATTTTCAAAACTTACTTATCATTAGCTCGATTTTGTCAGAAGACTTTATCCACTCTCATGTCTCTCTTTGAATAAAAAAGTAGCACCCTTTTTGTCCGGTGAAGTAGCGAGAATAAGTGGCGTCCTGATCATAATATGACCCCCTCCCCTCCGTCATCATCAGTGGCTTAACTTGAGTGCACAACGCGCGGGGCATGGTGCTTTTACTCTCTAATTGTTGTCTTGTTGATTGTTTTAATCTTTTTATGATATTAACAATGTTTAACTAGAATGTTTTTAATT
Organism: Araneus ventricosus; assembly: GCA_013235015.1. Classification (NCBI taxonomy): domain Eukaryota; kingdom Metazoa; phylum Arthropoda; class Arachnida; order Araneae; family Araneidae; genus Araneus; species Araneus ventricosus. The sequence goes on from BGPR01025657.1 coordinate 506, forward strand.
ATTTTATAAATTGTATCTCAGGAACCCCTGTAATAATGTATTTACAGGGGCATTTTCTAAATTTTATCTGAAATTTTAATTGATTTGACTACCAGATCTGATGGGTCTATCATCTAAGGATCCCTCTGTTGATGTGAAAAGGAAGAAGATGGTTTTTAGCATATATCACAGTTTTTAAGAAAGTGTTTTTGACTTGGTTGACATGGTATGGAGTGTTCGTGTTTATTTTTTTTTGCTTGTGTTAAGGTTTGATTTTATGAGTTGATCTGATTTTTTTAAGGTGTTTAAATCTGTATTCAGAGCTCTGTGTCCGGAGGGTTATGATACTCCTGTTATTATGGAAGTATTGTTTAGTGCTTTATTTATTGGTTTTAGATTTTTATCTTTCACTTTTTTCGTATTACTTTTTTACTGTATATTATTCTTGGTTATTTCATTTGCTTTTATGCTATTATCCGTTCTACTTCTTTGCCCTAACAGATTTTAGGCATTTTATGTATGTGGTAGTTTTAGTTTTTACTTGTGGTTTTATATATTAAGTGAGAGCATTTCCATTATAGTCAACTACTCCCCACATTAGGTGGATTGAGCATTTGTGACCAGTCTTTCTCCCCACTTGTATGGGTGAACAACTGCGTTTTGTAACTCAATCTGTTTTAATTCACAGTCCCTGTTCAGGGCATAGTGTGTAAAATAAATTTAAGTTGTCTCCCGCCGACCGTTGTAGACCTTACAGCCATTTGGGTAAATTGGTTGGTGTGCGTCCAAGACAAAACAAAACAAAAAAAACTCTCTCACTGTATTTAACTTTAAAGAGTGAGATAAATGCATTAACGTTCTGTCAACATGGCCAGTGGTGCTCGGGTCATGGTATTATTTTTACGCCCCTCATCAGATTTTGCTTTAAAAAATGACATAAACGCAGTTATGTTTTGACTCCATGGCGCACCCTAAAACTGGCGTCCGTGGCATCTATCTCCCCTTTGCTCCCCCGGTCGCTAGGCCGCTGCTTTTATCTAGGTGAATGCATATCTAATAAACATTTTTTGAAGGCCTACCCTTTTTTTCTTCAGTCGTCATTAAGGCACCTGATACCAAACAACCAAGATAAAAGTGATGATCCAATTACAAAATACATGCTATCACAAAATGGAAAGAAAAAAAATGTTTTTTCTTCTTCCAAAATAGAAGCTTCCACAATACACGAAGGGCATAGAAAAAAAGTAAGTCGTGGAGATACATTTTTATTAGATAGAATCTCCATTGTCATTTACAAAACGAGGGGGAGAGAAGCTCATAATTGATGTCTCTACCTGAGTGATTCAAACATAAGATATATTGCTTTTTAATATGATCGTGATGAAGAGGAGAAAGCATAATCATCGACTTAACAATCACAACAGGATTGGCTGCAACTGGCACTATAATTGATCTTCTTATATGTTTATTAGCTTTTCACTCTTCTTATACCTTTCTCCTTATTCACGTTATTAGATTCCTGAAATTATCATAGCGGTGGAAGGCTTTGGAGATTTGCAATTGATCAAAATTATACTTTATGCTTTTGCAAGAATCCCGCCTGGTCAGAAACCTTGACTTCAACAAGCTGTTTAAGGATGTGTAGTAAAATTATCCAATCTAGATCTGTTTCGGGTCATTGGTTCAGAATTGGTAATGAAATATTTTGTTAATATCTTCAGACCACGTGGATAGCCGTAAGACATTGCATTTATTTAGTTTTCCTATTCAGAGCCAAATATCACGAGAATTTTCGTGACTTGCTTTTTTGGCCTTCACAAAGGAATAATGATGGATGATGAAAAGTGCCTATTTTGTAAAGTCAAGTTAGGCTTAGATAGCCACAGTCAAGAGGAAAATATTTATAACTCAATCGGTCAAAAGTTAAACCCTCAGGCGTCGGGCAATTCCTTATAGTGCATCAATAACAATTCGTTTTGTTGCATTGGTATTCGGACTATTTGTAAGCACTTCAACTGAAGTGCGATTAAAAACTGCTTGAAATTGGAAGGTTAAAAGTCAGACAAGTGCTAATTTGAGCAACGATTGAAAGCATTCTGGAAGAACACTGAACTTCAAATAAACTTATTGTAAATCTTCAAAGTATGTTTTAAGATGAGATAATCAAGAAATGCAAGGAAATACTTCGTATATCGAAAATAATACGAACTAAAGCTTTTCAAACTTTTCCTGCTGTTATTTGTAACAACTATATTCGAATTTGATATTAACCCTAACAATTTTATTTTTCCAAAGCAGTTTTTTAAGGCGATATAAATTTTCTAATCAATATAAATATTTAGCTTAAAATTGTATTTAAATGAATTTATTTCAAAAATCCAACAACCTATTATTGTTTTTCTGAGATATTACTTTTTAAGCATAATTTAAACTGAAATTAAAAATATTTAAAGATTTCTTGTCTTTGCCAGATCATTTATATTTAGTTCTATTTTTAATGACCAGAAAAGGAAAATAAAACATGACATGAAACTGAGTATTCTATTTAACATTTTAACGATTGTCATTCAAAATTACACTGAAAAACAAATCTTAACGAATTTTACGTTCCTCAATATACATTGGGTGTTTCTTATAGATTTCATAGTGCTGAAAAAGAATATGTTTGTAAAATTTTTCTTTCTATCACCCTCCAATTTTAAGTTTGGATTACACAGGGTATAGTATAGCAGTTATAACTATATTGCATTTTTCTTTTACATGCACTTGATGAACAGATACATTTTTTACTTATTACAGCAATAGAACATATAACAAGAGAGTAGAAACAGAATTTATTTTGATAAATTTTACGTATGCGACTTTAAACAGATGGCACTAAGAAAATTTTACGTATGGCGATGCAGCAGCGAAAATTGATGAAGTTGCAACTTCATCTGAGATAAACTACGTTCCTGACATAAATGAAGAACCATGGATGGACATGAAGCTGATTACCACGCTGTACACATCCATCTTATAATTTAATACATCTACTATAAAAGGAAATCTATGATAGAAAGGTAACAATCGTGTAGAATTTTTTTGCAGCAAGTTGTAAATTAATAATTAGTACTTAAATAATCATGAATATCTTTTTCTCATGTTCCTTGTTTTAGAAGTATATCTGAATATAACATTGAATTCGTTGCTACAAACTGTAACGGCTTCCATATTGCTTTTTATACTACTTGTTACTATTCTACACTATTCATTACTACTTTTTTTTGAAACATACTGTTAAATGAAATGACAAATTAAACTGATAATAAACAAAATAAGGTCTACGTTTTCTCTCAAGCTTTTGACTGGCAGATTCTTCGATACACCGCCAGCTTAACCACTTAAGGACATAATCCGAGTTAATTCGTTCTATATACCGTAGGTTTGGCCAAAAACTCAAAATAATTCGATTATTAAGCGGTTAAAGACATTCTTTGTAACTATTGTATCAACTCTACCAAAAAAACCCATCAAGCTTTTTCAACCCAAAAAATATCAAGTTGGCACATGATAACTCAATTTTGTACTTTTTTTTCTCTCTTAAGCCTTCGCTTGGAAGACTCTTCGATGCACCGACAGCTTTTTGAAGACATTACAGTTCTTTATTTGTTGTCCACATTTTATGTCCACCAACTCTACCCAAAATAATACTATGCTTTCTCTATCGAATTCTCTCTCTCCTAAACAGGACTTTATCTACCCAAAACAACATTATGTTACATCATACCTGGAAAATATTAAACTCATGCGAAATGTAATACTTTTTACAAAAGATATTACATCGTACTAGTTTTAAATCATTCTAATTGCAACATGTTTTCGGTTTATCTGAACGGTTTTGTTCTCAAACGTTTTGTACTTTTTTCTGATAGTATACGGATGTGAAGAAAATAGCAGAAAAAATGAAAACATAGTAGACAAAGGTTATTCCAGAAATATAAAATACCAGGAAGAAGAATAAATCTGAAAGACGAAATAAAAATTAAAGGAAAGTAATGCTATTGTAGAAATCTTTTTAAAATATGACCATACTTTTTGAAATAAGTTATCGATGAGGGATAGCAATATTTAGCACAGATTGAGGTTATTTAAATAAAAATTTTAATTATTAATCTTTGCCAACAAACTCTGAATGGTTTTATTAATTAAATTGTTTTTATTTATTTTTGGAATCGAATGAGAATAAAAATCAGCAATTAATTTGAATTAAATTTCTTATTCAAGCACATAACTGATGCCTATACCTTTCTCATTTAAAAATATTTTAGTACATTTCACAAGTTTTTATACTCAAACATCCCTTTTCACAACCCGCAAACATGCATGCCTTTTCTAAAAAGCAAGTTTAGGGGAATCTTTCCCGAAAAACGGACAATTCCCTAGATATGAGAAAACGTTATCTAAATACAGCAGTTTTCCCGCTTTTACAGAACTGACTAGAAGCAAATATTTTTCTACTTTCAGCAAACTTAGAAGGTAATTTCGAAAAATATCCGTATGAAAAAAAGGAGATGGATCACCCGATTTGAAATCGATTGCTTTTTTTCTATCTGAAAGAGGATTTAAGTCTAAAAAATAACCTTTAAACGTCGAATGTGATCGAAGCATTATTGGGCTCAGGCAACCAGTTCAAGGGCTCACATTTTGTATGCATTTCGATCACAGAGATAGAGTTTCAAATAAATAACTCAATTAATATGTCAAGCTTTGTAATGTTGCGGTGCGTTGTCGTTGAGATCACGAGTTACTAAAAATATAACTCAGGAACAAATGTTGGAAAAATGGGTTGATTGAAAAGGATTTTAACTTTGGTATTGTTTAGATAAAGAATCAAGAATCAGTGTTGCAATATTAAAAGTTCTCTATTCACACACTATTAACATAATTATATACAAAATATACAATTCCATATGCCATTCATTAATGAGCAAAAATTGGAGTTAACAGCATGTTGCAGTTAAACACAAGTGTGCTCGACAAGGCGGAAACAAGTTTGAAATGCAAAAGAATTTGCGACCCGTTCATGTGGGTATTGACAGCAGACAGCTAAAAGAATGCCCGTCAGTATGGGTGTTGCGGGCAGAATCATTACGTTGGCAATCTATATGTATAAAACTCTAAGGTACCGGGCGTAAAAAAGGTGTTAATTTCTTTTTTGCTGATGGCAACGAATGGTTTGTTTACAAAAAAAAAACTGGTAGCCTCCTCCATGTTAGACATAACTTCATAAGCATAGTCTGCTACTATATTCATTCTGGAGTTAAATAACTTTTTCTCGAAAAAAATGAGTTCAAGATGTAGAGTTCACAATATTTCTTAAAATATAATAAAACCTTGGATGAAATTATTCGATAGAGATCAGTTAGAAATGAAGCAGATGGACTTTGGTGAGGCAAAAGACATTCAGATCAACGTCAAAATAGTTTAGTCAGCGAACAGAAAGTCGTGTTAATTCACAAACTGAGATGACCATCATGAAACTTACTATTGTGAAAAATGTATTTTCGGTAATTTTCCGTTCTATTCTCTGCAATATAAATGCCCGTCGATAAAAGAAATGATTCTGTTTCACTCTAATAATGTAAGTCCTGATAGCATAGTCGTCAACACGTCTTGCTCATAACCAAGCGTGGAGAGTTCGATGCTTGAATGACTTTTCCCCAGCTTGATGCTTTTTCCCAGAGTGTTTTCACTTGCGATCATTACCTTTGTCTTCTACTCATAACTCTCTTATCATTTTAGTACCACCTTAACAGTTAAAATGATTTATTTTTAATCTTTAAAAATTAAAAACTTTAAAAAAATCTGTAAACATTGTTCTTTCTAAGATGATTCCTTAATAAATTATCTTCATTTGGTGCATGCATTAACTAACAGGAATAATTTCCATTTTCATCAAGCCATATCTGTCAGATTTGCGGGTTATGGGACATCAACTACGGGGCTGGAATGCGCTGATTTGGTCGAAAATGCATGCTGTGCGTATAACGGAGCTCAGATGCTCTGCCCAAGATCAGCTAGTAAACTTTAAACAAACTAGTAGCGTGCCTGGCGGAAGCGCCAAACTAAGCATACAGAGACGCAAAACTACCCACGATGCACTAATATCAAATTACATTAAAGTAAAATAATAGAATATTAAAATAATAGAATAGAGTATACAAAACATAAAATACATTAATATTAAAAGAAATAAAATAAAGCAATATGATGCCGAACAGTAACAGTATAAGTCATTTAGGAAATAAAAAATAAATCAATAACGGCAAAGCCCTTGGATATGATGGCATTGACAATATCATTGTAAAAGTAATTTTTAACTCCTATCCCTCTCTTTTGTCAGACTTTTTCAATAAGTGTTTATAACTTAAATGTTTCCCGGACCCTCTGAAAATTGGACTTGTTATTCTGTTTCACAAGACGGGCAAAGATGAACATAACACTAAATCTTACAGACCAATATATTTGCTCCCCACACTTGGCAAATTGCTAGAGAAACTGCTTCTTCAAAGATTTAACTTCCAATTAAAGACAAACAAACTCCAACATCCACTGCAGTACGGATTTAGAGAAGGGAAGTCAACTGACGACGCACTCCTACATGTCACATCTCTCCTAGAACACGCTCGAAGGCAGGAAAAACACGCTGTGTTGATATCTTTAGATATCTCCTGTGCATTTGACAGTCTGCAATACATTTTTCATCAGAGATAGATTTGCTTCCTTCTCTCTCTTCTCCAACATTAGCGAAACACTTATTAACACACTAAAAATCAGAAAAGTGGCGATGCAAACCAGCTAAGGGCCGGTCCTTTGGGAACATACTCAGGGATGTCCACAGAGTTCATGTAGCGGGCCAGCATTTTTTACCATCGTGGCAGACGGAATCCTATCGGTACAGTGGCCTCAAGGAGTTCATCTACACGCATTTGCGGATTACTTTGCGTTCCTCGTTACAGACAACACCAGAGAAAGTCTCAGAAAGCACAGTAAATTAGCATGGGACAAGTTTAAAGACTGGGCAGACAAAAATAAACTGCACGTCTTAATGGAAAAATCAAGCTATGTCCTTTTCATCAAGCTTGTCAGAGGACCAGCGATTAAATGGGGCAATCAACCAATTAGCCGCAAAAACCATTTGATGTATCTAGGCGTTACAATAGATCATAAATTAAGCTGTTTACCACACGTAATAGAGCAGGGCAAAAGAGCCATGGACCAATAGCAACATCTCTGCAGAATCGCAGGAAAAACTTGGGGCATCAACAAGAACATCAGAAGGCTATTGTATAAAATAGCCATAGAATATCACTATGCCATATTATGGTCACATAATATGACACCCCGACTCCAAAAAATCTGGACTCCATGCAACGTCTGTTTCTCCTTTATATTACTGGTGCATACAGGACAACCACAACCTCTGCTCTCCAAATGGTCGCCGGTCTTCAACCTTTCCACCTACAAATCCAACAAGAAGCAACTTATGCCCGAGTTTCTCGAGCAAGATCTTCATCCAACTTTTTCACCCTTATATTCAGCCCAACAGATTACGAAAGCAAAAGCAGTGGAATTCATATTCCGCTCCATAATCTTCTTCCCCACAATCAAATTTCATTTGCAGAAAATCACAGAGACTCAGGAGCCAAGGCTATATGTGCTGATGGATCTAAAACGGAAGAAGGCACTGGTAGCGTATATTACCTTCTCGAAAACTATGGAATAATAGCCTCATGGCAATTGAAGCAGCTTTTTCCCTTCATAGACCAATCAAAATTTGGACAGACAGTTTGTCAAGTTTGATGGCCATACTTAACCCTAAAACCCACCATAGTATGGTCCGAGATATTCACACCCTTTTGTTCTCCCATAAAAACATTCACCTGAGATGGCTCAAAGCTCATGTCGGTTATTTAGGTAATGAATTCGCAGACCAATTAGCCAAAGAAACCATCGCAAAAGGCGATCCTTTCTTTCTCCCTAAGCCACTTTCCTACCTGAAATCTTAGATAAGGTCAGCTGCTTTAACCCTCTAAGCGTTTGAGCCGTATTTTCCCATTTGTCATATCGAGTTCACAAGCATACAATTTATGTTTATGTGTATAATTTCTGAAACTACGATGGATAAAATATTCTTAAGAATTCAGAAACTTAATTAAATGCAATAAAGGCCCAATTATTCACTTTAAAAGCAAATTTTTAAGAGTTTACACCTATTGGATCAAAACATCTAACAAATTAGAGGGTTAAGCATCTGGCAAGACAACTGGGATAACGGAGAAACTGGCCGCAGTATACACGATATAGTGCCTAGGATCTCAAACAAGCCAGTAGGATGGAATAGCGAAGAACTAATGTTCGTTACAGGACACGGGCCCTTCCCTTCATACCTTCATCGCTTCAAACTTCGAACACATGACAACTTCTAATGAGGAGAAAGGAGATCCAATGCACTATGCCGCAAAATGTTGGTTTACCCTCTCCTGGCATTTCCAAACTCCTGCAGTGTCACTTAAATCACAGTGCTTGAAAAACATTCTCACGAATAACTTATCAAGAACCCGACTTCGACTCCTAATGCGCTTCATATGTGATAAGAACAATCTCATTGTAGAAGATAATCATTGAGCACGCATCCACCCAGACTGACACACACTTCCGGCTACTTATGGGTCATCTCTTCCCCCCCCCCCAAGTATTTTTTATTTTTTTCTATGTTGTTCTGCCCAGTGTATGTTTCTTTTTTCATTATTATTTTGTTTTTGTTCCCGTTATTTGTTCTTGTCCTGTCTAAAAAATAAAATAAAATTCACCTCCATTCATCCAAACTGGAAAGAAACCAAATGGCTCTAATCACGGGGATGCAGGTAGTGTAATGTAATGTAATGATGAAAAGTTCCATAATAATGCATAAGCTTAATTTACATTCCTCGATGTTTGATCATCTGCATATTTAAAACAAACGTATAGTAAAAATGGTGAAATTTATTTATGACAAAAATTGTAAAATTACCATAAGTTATGTTAAAAAGGTACCTTTTTTATTGATATAACAATAAATTTTATTGGCATATTTTACGAATTTATATTTATCATTAATACAACAACCATTACTGAAAATGGTTTTAACTATTTAAGGGTTGTCGTTACCATGTATAGGTTATAACTAATCGCATAACTTAGTGGATAATTTGTTTTTTTATTGAATAATTACAATATATGACAAATGACATGCTCTACATAAAAGAGAGATGCAAGTGCCCTACTGGTATGAACAGGACCACAGTGTGCTGTGACCTGTGACAACTCAGTCTGAGCTGAGATAAGAGGCAGTGAACAAGTACCCAAACACCGGGAACTCAAACTATGTTAATGATACTTGATGATCAAAATGCTTAACTCTTTTAAGTCCCTAGTGTTTATTTTATGTGAATGTCTAATATTAATGTAATTATTTCAAAAGAAAGAGCTGGTGTCATAAATATTGTTAATAAAAATAGCTCTGTGGTCTGTTTTGAACGAAACAGAAGATATGTTACCAATGAAGTAATTTCCTGTGATGCCAGAGACGCGACAAACGTGACTACACATAATATCTAACTTCACATTGTCTTATGCGGTAACGTGCTTTCTGTTTTTTCCTACATGAAGGACAATGCGTTGCAAAATGAAATCGGCCTGCTGTACGTGATGTGTGTGTTTGTGATCATGAATTGACTCCATTCAGAACATGTAAAAGTGATCAGATATCGTCAATTAGTCCACAGAAAGTTAAAATTCTACGTATGCATAAAAGAAAGGAAAGTATTAATTTCGTTAATAATCCTATAATATGCAGGATTAGGGAAAAAATTTTAAACTTTAACTCCATTAATATAATTTCATACCATGAAACAGTAGCACGCAATAATATTTATTTAAATATGAAATTGCATGTTGAATGTTTGTTGAAATAAAAGAATCTGAAGTAAAAAGCATTCAGTCGGAAACAAAAAAATTAGAAGCATATCAGTTCTCTAATTGTTTTTTGAAATCATTAGTTCAAATAACCTAGTTTTTTCTCATTCAATAAGAAAGAAAAACGCCAACAATTTTTAATTCCTCCTTCAACGCTTTGGATTTAAATGCGACACTTTAAAACATCGGAATTCTTCAGATAAAAACCTTAAATGACTTTTTTTCATCGAATTCGTACGGTGATACCTTAAATCTTTCAAACAGTAATTTTTCAAAATAAATTATTTATAGACGTAAAAGAAAAAAATATTGAATAAGAAAAATAGCAAAAAATTTGCAAAGGTAAAAAGGAAAAAAGGTGTTGAAAAAACCTCCTTTTTTCCAAAGTTAGATAAATTTTTCGCATTCTCGAAAAAGAAAAAAAACGTATTATTCCAGCATGAAAAACTAGTTTCTTGTATAACCAAAGAATGTTCTAAAATAGTTTAAAATAGCTTTTTGTGTGGAATCCTTTGAACTAGAAATATTTTAAGTTTGGAATTATTCAACAGATGGATAGATGGATTTGTTGACTACCCGCAGAAGTTTTGAAGATTTCAGTACCGTACAGTCCCTTAACAAACACACCTTTGTCACTATTCAGAATTGCATTGGGAGTTTAAGAAAAGATTTCTAATATAAAAAAGCTTGAAGTAAATAAAGCATCCGCAGTACCCGTATTTATTTTCGCACGAAGTTCTCTTTCAATGCAAACAATTCTGTCAACCGCCCTTAAAGAGAGTAATCCTTCGGGAATCAATATAGGAAAGTTTGAAAAGATTGATTTATCAGTGGTTGAATATCTTTTTTTCAACTTTGTTTTGTGTCGAGTCAAAATGTTTCCCGTGAAATAAATGAAAAAGTGTGGATTTCTGACAGGACATAAAATTAAGGCTTGCGAGAATGTAACAAGTGTTGCTTTTGATAAAATACAAGCGGATAGACAAGCAAGCATGAAGGCGATCCTTCATGCTTGCTTTATTCGCTTTTATACATACAAGACATACCAAATTCTGCATTACTATTTTTTTATTCGATTAGTCGGATCGACTTCTTACATGAACATCTCTCATGTTGATTGTTGAAGTTAAAAGAGGTAAGAAATTTTGAATGCGTTCGGAGGATTGCACCCTCTTGTCTAAACTTTCACACCTCACCAACTGAAGAAAGAGAACCAGCATGTACAGCGAATTTGTAAAAAGTGAAATGGGGAACGTCAAATATAGACCACCCATTTAATTTTGGAATTCGTTGTGGATATTGCAGGGGCGGGGGAGAGGAGAGCATTCGACGTCACAGTGCAACGCAAGAAAGCATGTTGTTCAATGTCAGATGATATACGGAGTTACATCTATCATGTTTCTTAGAAATCACTTTAATGACTCTGTAGGGAGCATGACCATGGTCCTATGACGACTCTGACCTTCTTTGATATGAAGCAATTCACTAAAAGTGAATAGAAAAAATTTTTTAACATTAACACTGGTCTGACATTATGACTTATTAGGAATCGGCCTAGGTCAGGGGTGGCGAATCTTTATGTGTCAACGTGCCATTTTTTCTTTTCGTGCCGTCAAATAATTTTGACTTCGTGATTATTGGGAAAATAATAATACTAAATACTATCAACTCAAAACTCTTTATTTACTACAAAAAAATACATTTTGCAATGTCTCAGTTATACGCGTAATTCAAATTAAAGTAACATTAGTGTGATTTCTGTTGTTGCAGATTAGATGACAAATAACTTATATTAGGGTTGTAAGATGTTACTTTTAGCAGGATGCATGCTGAACTGGAGTCATCTGTCAAACGGTTTCTAAGCGAGTCTTTAATGTTATTCATCTCTGAAAATAATGACTCGCAGGCATAGGTAGATGAAAATATGTTTAAAATAGCACGCGCCAGCTTCTTCAAACAGTTAAATGTGTCTGGTAACGAATTCCATGTTTCCAAAATTTTGTTATTGGCATTTTTACTTATATTGCTTGTCAATCTTTCTGTTTCAATTAATTCCAACTCTTTCCTTGTTTCAGTAAATTTCTGAATCCATATTGAACTAGACTGGAAATCAATCAGCTGCATTTCAAATTCTTCAATTTCCAACCAATCGAATTGGGACAAGTTCAGTTTATCAAATGAAGTCACATCAGGGTACATAATAAATTTGAGTGTTTCCGATAATTCTTTTTATGCCCGCCACTGCCGCACCACGCACGAACACTCCGTAGCGTAGGATCACTCGCGTTCGTTCGTAATATTGTGTTCGTTCGTAACTTTGTGATCGGTGGCGTGCCCAAAATATTGTGTCGCGTGCCATTGGTTCGCCATCCCTGGCCTAGGTGATGAGAGCTCTGTAGCCTACGGCTCTAAGAAATTATACCTCACACTGAAAAGATAACATCTGATCCATGTTTGAGCCCAATCAGCGTATGATAAATGGGTGAGGATGGCATTAAAATTATTTGTACATATACATTTACATTTTACTATATACATTTACACTCTACACATATACATTTTAAAAGCAGTAATACGATCTCAGTTTTTTTTGTTTAAAAATAAGATTAGGCCTTTTATTTAACTAAAAATTAAACTTCTTGCGCATAGTTTAGGAAATGAATAATAAAAAATTCCAATTGTTTCGAATTAGAAGTAATCTCATGTTCAATCATGCCTATAATAGGCATGATTGAATAATAAAAATTAAATAAAACAGAATTAAACATTAAATAAATAATACATTAATTATTTTAATTAAACATTAAATAAAACAGAAGTAAACTTAGAAGAACATTTTAAGGAAAGTAAACTGTAAGAAAGGAGAATTGTTTTTACTTTGATTTTCCTACAAACTGCAAAATATTTGCAATTTCCTTAAAAACACATAATCTGACGAAATAGATGCTGTAATCCACTTGACATAAAAATAAAGATCTTACGAAATAGTTTTTGAAGGTTTAATATTGGCAATTTTCAAGATTTCGAAAAAAAAACCATGCTCCAAGAAATAATTTTAGCATAATAGCTTTAACAGTTCAAGGCCATGGCTAAAAATATAATTATTTGCCAGACTAATCAGGGAGTTATTTTATTTTTTAATGCGTTGAAGGGAAAAGTTATGTCTAAGATAGTGAAGGAAAAAATGGCCGAAAGCTAAACCGAATAATTTGAGATTTGTAATCAGTAATACTCAGCATAGGTATTGAATTCTGTATCAGTTGAATTTGATACAGATTTAGAAATGGTTTTCTTAATTGTCAGGTTAAATTCCTTATCACCTTGGTTTTTCAGTTATACGAAGAATTGATGACTGTTTCTAAGCATTCGAAATTCAAAATGCAGATATTGATTTCTTTTATTATATAAGAATAAAAGAAAGATTGTTGAAAGATTTTCTTTCAACAATTCTTGAAAAGAAAGTTAAGTTTTATTTCTTATACGTTCCATAAGGATAAAAATCGTAATTAAATGGCAATGAAAATTTAGGACAAACAAAAACCATTGTCTGATAGTATGTGTTATGTATTGTTCTGTTTAAGTTATTTTTTCAATGACCACCATTCTACCACCATTTCATTTAGGATTGCCTTGTTCGTGGAAATATATCTTTTACTTGTAAGGTCCGTTTTCTCCGAAATTTATTGCACTTGCATGGGCTAAAAGTAATTTCTACAACGTCCAGATGAGTTGTACTATAATGTGAATGGTGATGGACACTTAATTGTTGCTGATTATTCTTAAAATAAAAATGAACTAACTGAACACAATTGATTTACAACAAACTCGCATTATATTTGACGTGCCTTAAATTATTTTAATATCTTATTATTTTATAAGCATTTTCAGCTTTATTCGTAAGTAGCATATTTATATATTTAACTTTTTCGGATTAGTCTCGATTTACAAGGTCTTCATAATTAAAATTCCGATTTCAAAATGCTGTAAATTAAGAACCACTGGTCAGAATGCTCTGAAATTTCACCTGAAAGCATTTGAAGCAATGGGAATTTGTTTGATGGAGGAAAAAAATTACTTCGAAAACGGTGAATAGCATATTGAACATTTCTTGGGAACGTCGTAGGTGTTGTTTGAGGACTTTCTCTTCGTGATGTTACCAAGAAGATTGTCGCTGTTCACATGTACCAATGCTTCTTACAATAAAATTGCCATTTTGCTCCAGAAAACTGTTGTTTCCCTTCGGCTAACAACATTCTCGTGCTTGGTGAGTTCATATGAGACATTCCCCACGATAACGATTTTCCTTTCTTAGCTTTCTTCATAATGACCCTCACAGCACTAGATATCGGTAAAGTTTTGAAGAATTTTTTTTCCTTCTCCAAATAAAATCCCATTGCTTCAAATGCTTTCAGGTCAAATTTTAGGGCATTCTGACTAGTGGTTCTTAATTTACAGCATTTTGAAATCGGAACTTTAATTATGAAGACGCTGTATGTTTATTTCGTACTTATTCAAATTATTTCAGAAATTATAGCAACAATATTCCATAAAAATGTATTGCCCGCTGCTTTGAAAATAGAACAAACACTTACCTTCATTTGTACCAATCCTCTCGGCTGAACCTCATAACCGCCCAAGGTTTCCAAGATTTTTTTACACTGATCGCTAATGTGAATCTTCAAGGCTATAAAACAACGAAACAAAGTCTCAAAACATCTCTATAATCACAAGTAATAACTGCAAGTCAGAAAACAAAGACTATGATTAAAATGCATTGCAATACACATCTGTGGAAGGCACGAAGAATGAAATGAAGAAAATGATTTCACATTTAGTCTAGTTTGAGCATCTTAAAATGTAAATGTAGTTAAATTATTATGATGATAAATCAAATATACATACAGTAGTTTGACATCTGTAGGCGTCTGAAATGTAGAAAAAAAAGAATAGTGCATGTCTAACGTATAATTTAGACTTGTAGAAAGCGATTCAGTATTTGAATGAGAATAGTTATAACTCTAATTGCGAGCCACATAGACGACAGGTTATTTCGGCAATAATATACTCCGATTGTAATCTACCACATAATTTTTTTTAACCTCAAGCATGTTCTTATCGAGTCCAACATTGCAAAATGTGTTAGCATTATGCTGTAGGTTACGCGGCCGAATAACCCTTTCTTGTGTTTAAGAAGTCTAAAAGCAAAAATTGACTCCAGGAAAGTCTTTAGGGTTGTAAGTTTTAAATACGACTTTCAATGTTAATATGATTTCCTTGGCGTTACTTTTTATTTTTTTGTCCCGAGTAATAAAACTAAGCACGACTTTTGCTTCCTTTGATGAAATCTCTCAAAATGGTTGCCTATACGCTTATCGCGCATTTATTTTTTTAAATAAATATGATGAGTAAAATGTCTCAGTAAGATGCAAGACAACTTATAAAACGCAACATACTTCATAACAAAAATTTGGTTGAAAAATGTCACGTTGTTTTAATTAAACATCTCCACATGTTATACTCCTATTTATGTAAATAAAGATAATTTAATATATAAGATTTATTTGAGGGTAAATAAATTTCCTTTGGTTCCAAATTCTCTATTAGACTCAAGTTAGAGACGATGAATATGATTGAAGTCATTGCATTCTTTGTATAGTCGCAATAATTTAAAATAATATGATCCATATTCGGGGAAGTTCTCATATTAATAGATATGAGATGGTATTAGGGAATGTTAATGTGTATTATAATAACACAAAATAATTGCAATTCATTTTAGTTTCCTACCTCAGAACATCTGTAGTACCACATTATCACATTCCCGTGTCCACATTTAAGGATACCATGTATATCTTTAAATCTTCCAGGCTCTGTTCCAGTTTGTTCCTGACATTTATTTTTCTGCTCAAACGAGTATGGTTCATTTTCAACTCAACACTCTATAAGAATCAGTTTCTACTAATACAAAGTATTTATTTATACACCTTGTATGGGTCATTCTCATGAGAAGAAGCTTTTTACAGTCCCGTGGTGATAAATATGAGAAAGTACAACAAATGCCCTAATATTTTTATTCATATGTATATTTTAAGTTTTCAGAAAGCTATTAAATACCTTATTGTTTGATTATAAGAAATAAATCTGTAGCAACTCTGCCCAATAATTAGTCAATTATGCTTTCGTTTAAAACGCAAAAGTTCCGTTGACTATCATGTCTCATCCGTGGAAAGGTCAAAAACTTTAAAAATAATAATAAAAAAAAAAACCAGTGAAAAATAAAATAGAAAACTTGACCACTAATATAAGGGTATTTATTAAACTTAAATGGAAACATCCATGTAATTTTTAAGACTTTTTACATATTTTGTAAAATAAAAATGTTTTTAGCTATTTGTATCTTTTTCGCGAGAATGACCCGTATTGTGCAGCCATCCAATTCTTTATTCTATTGCTTTGGAAAACTAAGTCCTTTTCTACACATATACGTTATATCAAGCTCATTTGATCTGTTTCTTGCCATTTGAACAGAAACTTTAACATTTTGAACATTTTTCAATAAAATTATGCATTTAATTGAAGTCAGTATTGAATTCCATTGTGTAATTCTAATTATATTAAAAATCGAGCTGACAACTCAGCACTTTACAGTTTCTATTACACCATTTATAATAGGGTTTATATCAGGTCAATGTGGAATTTTACAATTTACTGAAAACGTGACATTTGTTTTGTGACAGTATTTGCTATTTATTGCACTGAAAATCCATCATCGCTCATGGACTAACAATTACCATACTGCTCCTTAAACATTGAATTTATTTGAATTAAAAATTTATCATCTGCTGAAATTCTTATTGAATCGATTTTAGTACAACTTCTATCAGATGGAGAAATTTGTATTGATTATTTTTCTAAAGATTTTAAGGTGTTTTTTCTAAGTTTCTAAAAAATGATTTACATGCAAATCCGAACTAAGTAAATATTTTACGATGTCAAAATGAAGTTGCCTTATGCGCACGGAATTTTTTTTCTGGAGGCACTCAATCTCTCGAATGCTTCTGAGTTCTTAAACTAATACATTAAGATGAGAAAGGATGGATAATTTTTATCGTATATATGTGCTTTACTAACATTTACTCATTTCAGCGTTATTAACATTTTCCACAGGATATAACAACTACTTTGGAATAAACAAATATAAATTCATAAAAGTAATATGGATTCATACTTGAAATTAAAATGCTAAAACGAATTGCTGATCTAAATTTATGCTCCGTAAGAAGGAAGAAACACTTTTCAAATTGACTTTAGCAAATTCGAAATTAATTCTGATTAAATAAGATACAATTTTCTTTCAAGATCGAATTTGAATTTTTCTTTCAATTGTAAATAACATTTTAAAATAAAACAAAAGTAAAGTAGAAGAGTCCTTACGTAAGCCATTAGATTCCATTCTGGACGCTGTGTTAACCGTATCACCGAAGAGACAGTATCGTGGCATAGTTAGTCCAACAACACCTGCCACAACTGGACCTGAAAGAATCAGTATTAATTGATAAACTTATTAATTTTATTTGAAATATGTTTTCAGTGTTGTAATTGATTATGAAAAATATTGCATATTTGTTAGGATGAACAGTGTCTGGAATACACTATAGGAAGAAAAATAAAGAAAGCACTAAATTCAATTCATAACAAGGCTTAAAACAAGGATCACAATACAGGGTAAATATTTGATAACCATCGAGTTTGAACTCACTTTATTTCAAAAAGCATTACTACAATGCAAATAAGAAATCTGAATATAAATAAAAGTCATTGTGGGTATGTATGTTCCACATCTCCTTCTAAACCATTGAACTGATTTCAACCAAACTTTGCACACTTATTAATTAAGACAAGGGGAAGATTACTGTCAATTTTTCAAAGCTCAAAAGTTAATTAAAAAGTCAGTTAATTAAAATTTAACCGAAACCGTTTTTCCGCTGTAAGTTCGGTACAAATTATCCCCCCGAAAATTATTTTTGTACCACCTTAAAGTTCAAAATTGTGCCTTTTCAATTATTTCAATTTCATATCTGTGAGAGTTTTCCTTCAATTTTTATTAATTTTTCAAAATTTAATAAAAAGTTGGCACGCAGACGATTTTGAAATACATATTTTCAATAATACTCAGTTGCTAGGCAACGGTGTAATTACTTTACCATTATTTTTTTCTGTTTATTTTCTTTCAAATATTTTTTGGCAATGTTTTCATTGGTTCTTAAAGAATTCTAAAGCTAATTTAATTAGATTAAAAAATCACCGCAGTTAATATCAACTATCATATTTGCCTACGTTTCCTAAGAAATATATATAATAAATAAGTAATATTTTAATTGAAAGTATATAACTTCGAGTATTTCGAGATTCGGAGTTGTGTTTTAACGATGCCTAAAAGAAAACATAAGTCAATCGCTCAAATTCCAATAAAGGCAAAGATAGTAAAGCTTCTGCAAGTAGATGAAATAGATGTTTGACAACAGCAAGCTTCAGAAATATTGTTTAGAGGCAAGCATTGGATTAATGTAAGTCGTTGTAGCCTTAACCTCTGTAGTTGGGAGGCTGTGATTTTTAATGTTTATTGTACATATTTTTAAGCACATGAGGTCTTAAAAACAAGATAAAGGTCACTGTCAACTATTCAAAGTCCAAAAGTTAATTAAAAATTTAGCAAGATTTTGGCGTTTTACCGAATATATCTTCCGAAAATGTTATCTAACAAAAACTGATTTTACACCGTATTTTAAAAGGAAATTAGCTTTTCAGTGACACTAATTTCATTTCCGCACAATTTTTTCCCTCTTATTTTAATAAATTTTTCAAAATTAATTTTATACACAATTTGAGCACTTTTTTTTAATGTTGATGAACAAAAATGCACAAACGAAGAACTGTTGAAAAAAACCATTCTGGAAAACACCAAGAGAAAAGTTTAAAAGCAGACAATTCACAATTTATACCAGGAAAAACCTTTTATTTGGTTTATTTTCATGTTTTTTATTAATCAAAAAGTAATTTATCGTCCCCAAAAGTTCATTAAAACCTTTCTTATACTTCAGTATTTGTGACAAAAATTTGAAATTCTTATATAACAAATATTACGGAGATAATTAGTTTTCGGCACTTTCTAAAATTTCTTTGCTTCAATTGATGCTCTCATCATAATTTAAAAACGTTTCAAACGATAAAACGATATTTTGTATTATAATATTTTATACAAAAGTATTTTAATCCTGAGCAACGCCGGTTATATCAGCTCTACAATATGTATCATTTTTAAAAAAATATTAGACATGAAAATATAAATAAAAATATTTGAAATGAAAATATAAAGAAAAAATATTAGACGTGAAAATAATTTAATCCCGAGCAAGACCAGGTATATCAGCCAGTACCTCATAAAAACGGGGAGATTTCAATTTTTTTCCTCGAATAACTACAAAAATTCTATATGACTTCTTTTCGTTGCACAGTACATATCTCTATGACAGTTAATTCTAGGCAGAGACCAATTCTTGGCTATCGCTAGACTATTCACTGCTCATCCTCATTCTTGTGATTGCCGATTTGTATATGTTTTATCGCATATTTTACTTATACACCTTCCCTTCAAGGGATCGCTAATATTTTTAGGCAATAGTTAAGCCTTTAAAGATAGGCGAATAGTTAAACCATTACTAGTATTTTTGCATTATCCATCACTATTATTTTTGCAGTCGTTTTACTGCCTATGTTATGTAACTGTATCACGCTATAATTAGAGGGAGTAATTAAGAAAATACAACGAAGAAAAATAGTTCAACCATTACAATTAGCTTCAAAATATAAACATAATTTTCAGTGCAATTTAATTTAATATTTTAAGCACTTAACTCAAAGCATTCAACACTTTTTATTTAATAAGAATTTTGTACTCGGTTAAATTTTTTTCTCGTTAATTAAAACTACGTGAAGTGAATGGCTTAGATGCACGCTTTTGCGATCCTTCAAAAAGTTCTTTTTTTTGCGATATTTGCTGAAAAAACCCATTATCTTTCGGGACATGGCAACCGACACGTTCTCGCCAATACTTATTACTCCTAGATACCTGAATAGATTTAATCACGTATCCCAAAAGGGTTTTAATTAGATCCGTTCCGCACTCAACCTGCTCATCACGTTCTGAAGAGTAAAAATGGCGAGTTGAGCATTCGGTGGAAAGTCATTTAGCACCAGTTACTGACATTTAACCTCTAATCACCGTGTATTTAATCTTCGTTAGGAGGAAAACAGATTTGTCAAATGGATACTGCTTGTGAAAGCAGACACGTTTGTGAACGAAGACAGATCAGTTTCTTCTTTTTCTGGAAAGCAATGAATGCAAAAATAGTTTTGTGGTTTGTTACAGAGATTATTTAAGAAGTCATGTAGTGTGCTATGTGAAAAAAGGAATGATAATAATCCCACAAAGTGAAGTAAATACGCAGTCTGATGAATGTATGATGGCAGAAACGGAAAAGTAGCTAAAAACGTAAAGATAATTAATTATATTTAGTTTCTTTGAAAGTCCGCACCGAAAATATTTTCTTGAGAATAGATCACAGCACCGTTTCTTTATCGGAAAATAAAAAAAAATCTTAAATTCATGTTCTTTATTTCACAGAGGCATAAATTAATCCAGCTTATAGCTTAGTATAATTTTGTCTGTTTTTTAGTAATATCTTGTTTTGAAGAAACACGAGGGCTAGTTTGGAGTGCACCGCGTAATTCTGAACACTGGTCAGATGACTAAGACGCTGCTAGGAGGTAATGCTTGGAGTATGAGGTAATGCTGAAGTAGGAGGTAATGCTTGGAGTACGGGCTGCCGACTCAAAGTCGGCACCTCCTACTCCAAGCGTTAAGCCGGCCATTTACTTCACAGATAAACTGGATATTTTGGAACGCGAGAAGGGAAAAGTCATAAAAACCTATGGAAATCAGCCAAATGGCTTGTGGTGGTTGAAATTCCGTCCTGACTGAAATCGGAACGAAAAATCAGAGGGACCCTGAAAGAGGCTAGCGAAAAGAACAATGCCTTGCGTAGATTGAAGCCTCGGTTCGAGGGTAATATAAATTAAAAGCTTCTGACTGGAGAAAATCGAAGAGCAATTGACAAGCAGCTGTAAAGAGGGAAAGAAGATAGCTCCCCCTACCTTCGTTCAGAATTAGCGTCCTTTTAAATACAAATGAATGGCGTGTCTATATTTTTCGATTAAAATGGGTGAAAATAAACGGGCTTAGGACAAATGCCATGGCTATACTTCAAGTGAATGACTGGCTTTAGAGCCTCATTCAGCAGGAAGACGTTTAACCCTCAACGTCATATTTAGAGTGCTCCAGGCCTCCCCCACACACTGCGAATCTTTGGTAGAATTGCCTAGGAACCCACTGTTCCAAAAGTTGAAACTCTTACCACTAGACCACCGCGCCCACAAATTAGGGCTATAATTTCTTGACGGATTGTACTACTAGGCTCAAAATATTCCGGAACTTCTTAAATATTTTCCAAATTAAACAAATTTTGACATTTCTCCCAGAACAAGTAGAAGAGTATCATATAATCGATTATTCAGAACTAGTTTTATGCAATTCAAATACGTAAAGCGCATGCGAGTAGCTCGTGA
>BGPR01025658.1:0-22168 GCA_013235015.1 Araneus ventricosus
TAAATCTGTATGGGGCTAGAAGAAATTATTTTATACTTTTTAGTCCGTTTTAAAAACGTGGTCTATTAAAATTTTTATTTTTTTAAATAATTATTTTCTGCTTTTTAGTCTTCTGTGTGTGAAATTTTGTAATCGATTTTAAACATCTTGATGAGATTATGACGGAGACATGTGACAAATTTCAGGTTTATTTCAGTTTCTCTTCACCTGATCATAAATAAAAATTTGTTATTTTCCTGAAAAAGTAAGTTATGTGACGCAGAGACCTTTGAAATATAATAAAAAACGTACTGCGCATGCGCAAAGATATGGCTAAAATATAGGGGTGCTTCGATGATCCCATGGGTCATCCACATACCCAAGAACCAAGTCTGTAATGTTAATAGTTTTCGAGATATAATGAAAAACGTACTGCGCATGCGCAAAGATATGGCTAAAATATGGGGGTGCTTCGATGATCCCATGGGTCATCCACATACCCAAGAACCAAGTCTGTAATGTTAATAGTTTTCGAGATATAATGAAAAACGTACTGCGCATGCGCAAAGATATGGCTAAAATATGGGGGTGCTTCGATGATCCCATGGGTCATCCACATACCCAAGAAGCAAGTCTGTAATGTTAATAGTTTTCGAGATATAATGAAAAACGTACTGCGGATGCGTCATGCAAAACATGAAATGACAGACAAACGGACAGACAGACAGACAAGAAAGTGAATTAATAATGCATTGTCATCTAGTTCTGAACTATGTTTAAAGTTTCAAGTCTCCAGCTCATCGGGAAGTTAGTTTAAAATCGATCGCAAGATTTGTACCGAACAGACAGACAGACAGACAAGAAAGCGAGTTAATAAAAACGTGTTAAAAATGACGGCTGCAGGTATTTAATGGAGACTAATAAAAACGTGACAATAACGTTTGCGTTTTCGTAAAAAATTAGTTTTGATTTGTTTCTTTCCGATATTTGTGTCTCATGTTTAGTCTAAAAGAACTTCAATTCGTATTCAATGACAAGGCTGATATAAAAACAAACACTTTATTAAAAGCATTATAGTCAACTTGACTAAAAGTTAAATCAAAATCACTTAACAGTTTAATAATCATCGTTAAGCATTTTCAGAATTTAACTTACTCTTAATCCCAATAAATTTAGACTTCTGCCTAAAGTAAATGCCTAATAATACACGCACAGCAAAGGTATTGGGAATTATAAGAAAACTAGTCAGCCAGCCATCCAGTTACAGCTAATAAAAACAAACATTTAAATGAAATTTTGTTAATACTGATAAAAGCAGATATCTCATTGAAATTTTGTTAATACTTATGAAAGCAGACAATATAATGAAATTTACGTTACCGACAATTAAATGTAATACACATTTAATACTTATGAAAACAGAGATTTGTGTAAATAATTCGCATTAAAAAGAAATAGAAATAAGATCAGAGTTCCATACTCAGAGTTTCTTTTCCCTGTTTAATTCCAACTAATCTTGGTTTTCTTTTTTCTTGTAAGCCTGTCTTTTTCCAACAAGTTTAGCCAAAGACTTCATGTTTTAAAAATTTGATCACTACCCCCACTCTCGAGCTTAAAATTCTCTACGACTTTGCTCCAGTACATTTTGATCGTAACTTTATTAATAAGCGAATGTATTTGTTTTGTAAATACAGGGAGTAAAATTTATGCATAATATAGATGTGCAATATTGGCCATTGATTGGTTTAAGATTGTAAGTACGGCTCTGCAAGATAGTGTATACCGGGTACAAGCATTTATGTCCTTAAATATTGTACCTGGACATATACTTCCAATTACAAATTTTCATCAAATAAGGTAGGAATTTGTGTGAAAACACTTTGGCTTCTGTCGAAGTTGAAAATAAAAAGTTTAAAAAATTAAATTTTTATACGTGCCCCATAGAGCAAAAGTGTGAATGAGTGAATTGTTCCTCTTACACTCATCTATGCATAAAATAAGTTTCACGATTCTGTCTGGAAAACTTACAGAGATATGTGTGAACAGGACAGTGTGTGTTATAGTTGGACCGGCAGTTCACAGGACAGTGTTATAATTTGACCGACAGTGGAACAGGTTTTGAAAAGAAGAAAGTGAGTAGCAACAGAGTTGATGGAACGTTTTTTTTTTGGTGAGGCTTGTGTGTCAGAAAAAAAAAAAAAATTGGATGATGTCTCCTTTTTGATTCCTGTTTTCAGAAGTGAATTTTTTCTACCCATAATGCTAAATTGTGGCAGTAACACTGTAGCTGCAAAAAAGGCATATCAAATGACACTGTGATCTATATTGTGGCAGTAACACTGTAGCTGCAAAAAGCATATCAAATGACACTGTGATCCTATTGAGTGAGTAGCACATCAAAGGTAAGAGCACAAAATCAAATGAAAAAAAAACACTGTTTATTAACATTTCGCCTCGTGACATTATTGCGAAACACATATTCAACACAAACTTTTTGAACAAAAAAAAACACGTGTTTGCATACATGAGTATATATATAGTACCATTCAATATGTTCCAACATAATTATACATCTTGTATAAACAATTAATTTGACTGCAGTCAAAGAAAAGAAATCTTACCGAAGCATGCTTTACCAGAAGGATCAAGATGTAAATTTTACTTAGTCATCTATGAGCCATTCTGAAATGAGTTCTCCATATCTCTTCATCTTAACATAGATAGAAACGTGTGATGAACGAGTCATCACTAATCTGTGTCTTTAAAAACACATCGTAGAAAAAATTCACTTCTGAAAACAGGAATCAAAAAGGAGACATCCAATTTTTTTTTTTCTAACACACAAGCCTCACCAAAAAAAAACGTTCCATCAACTCTGTTGCCACTCACTTTCTTCTTTTCAAAACCTGTTCCACTGTTGGTCAAATTATAACACTGTCCTGTGAACTGCCGGTCCAACTATAACACACACTGTCCTGTTCACAATATGTTAATTTTTAAATTTCAAAGAGCTGCTCACAAATTTATATCAAGATATTAATCAGAAATGCAAGTTTATTCAACATAGAAACACTGCGAAATGCAAATATTTGTCCAATGATCATGGATGGAAAAAAATTGCCAATGACGCATACTGTAACTCAGTTTCATTGCCAGATAGTTGCAACTATCGACTTGATAAAGAATGGAAGGTCAACTTGAGAAAATAAAAACTTAAGGTATAACAGGAATGCAGCCTAATACTGAACAAGAATACGGAATTATTTGCTCTTAGCGTTGTGCTTATTATTAAGCTTTTCCTGAAAGCAGTGGCGACTCGTCATCTAGATCTGCAGAGTTGTAGAACTCACTAAAATTATTTTAAAAATTCGGTTTTTTTTGTTTTTATTCTTATTTGTTTACTTCTCCATTCTCAGAGTTCGATTGTTGACGAAAAAAGATAACAACGAGAAAAGAAGACAGAAAATGAATGAAAAAGTAAGACAATCGCCATTTCCAATTGCAACTGCGTATGTGTGCATCTGTTATCTCTTAAATTTTAAATGAACAAAAAAAAAACTGAATTCTAATGCCACTTATTGACTTTTTTGGAAAAATTTCCTACTAATTCTCGACTGCTCATATCGGTTTGTAACCTGTTTACTGACTTACCTTCGTATTATTGTCATATAAACTTAAGAGTATTTTTTAAAATTTATTAAAATTAGAGACAAAATTATACCGCAACAAAATACGCATTATTGAAAAAAATTGGAATTTTAAAATGAATTAAAAATCATTTTTGTGCAAATATATTTTTAGTTGTTATATCAGAAAAGCGTTGAAATCTTGTTTAATTAGTTTAAATTATAATCACAACTTCAATAAAATTACTTAAAGGTGTACATTTCATTCTTCCAAAGTACGTTTGCACTAAATTTCAAAGCTATAAGTCAAACATTCTGCTCAGTCGATCGCCAACAGACACACATATTCTCTTTCTTCATTAGATTATTTAAAATGTTGCTCGAAATCACTCAGATTAATCGAAAAAAGATTTACGTTAATTGCTTTATAAACAAAAACTAAAGCAAATTTATAAAATGTTTTAATATTCTATGATAATAATTTGAAAACATGCATCAAAATTATATGTTCTCATCTCTAAGAATCTTGAATGTGGTGTCAGTCTGTATGTTATGTATCCAGAATTCCATAATGAAATAAAATAAAAAAAATTCCATAGCTTAAAATATTCAACAATAAAATCCCAGAAATCACGCTGATGGCTAACGAAATCAACACAGCGTCGATTGTATTCTGAAAGAAGGGAAACTTTCTTTCGTTACATTCTCCTGGGGGCGCAGCGATCGTTTATCAAAATCCGGAGAGACAACTCTGTATCTCCTTCTTAACGATGTATCTGTCGTAGGCGAATTAAGATAATCAGGCTTATTACAAAAATGACCAGGCTCTTTGCAATAAGCCGTATTATTACAATTCGCCTGCGACATATACATTCCCTGATGTCCCATATTTTAAGGGAAAGAAAGAGATCATGAGGAGCATAAAACACCGTAGCAAACGAGTTATCTTGAATAGTTAGAAAGGTCACCAAATTGGAGTAAAAGACGAATTAGTGAAGTTTCTGAAAGACCTAAACGAACAAAAAGAAATCACATTTTGAAAGAGCAGAAAAATTTATGGATACTACACTTCCATCAGGATATCTGGATTTAACGGCGAACTAAAAAGGGTCAAAATATTAGTATAATAGCGAAGTGCAAAGTCTGTAACCATCAAATTTGGCCTACATTGTAATTTGACAATGGGATTTCGATTTCTGTAATAAATAAATAAGTAAGCAAATAAAAGACGAATTTTTCGCCTCGAACTATTAGATACGCTCTGCATGCAGTTGGCAGTCGGAATTAGTCGAAAAAAATTATATAAATCACAATTTTCACAACAAAATTTAATTTGTTATCAGTGATACTATTAGAATGGGTATTGACAGATATTATTTAAAAGGGGAAAAAAGCCAAATATGATAGAATATTAGAATTTTGATAGTCAATGTTACGGCTCCATACGGAAGATGCAATTAGATTTTAAATGCTGCAAAAAGAGAAGAATACCAATATGCGGTACAATTTATATTAACACTTATGTGATCACCCACCTTTACTATACTATCTGGAAGTCAAAGGCCATTAGTGGTAGAATTGCTGAAAGAAATTACATTTGCATTGTCGCCCTATTAGAAAAGAGACAAGAGATCTAATTTCTTGACTAATATCTTTTTTATTTGCAAATTTGAATTTTTTACTTGCCATCTTTTAATCGAAAGTTTGTCTAGATTATATTAAAAAAACGAAACATCACATTAGTACAAAAGATTTTCGCGATGTACGCAACATAAGAATTAAGAATTTCGCTACACATTTTTACAGAAATGTTAACAATTTGCTGCAGAC
Source organism: Araneus ventricosus (assembly GCA_013235015.1). NCBI lineage: Eukaryota > Metazoa > Arthropoda > Arachnida > Araneae > Araneidae > Araneus > Araneus ventricosus. The sequence goes on from BGPR01025658.1 coordinate 5,436, forward strand.
TTTAGAATTACACATTTGAGCTCTGAATAATCAAAATATATTTCACCATAGTACGATCCAATTCAATTGAATTTCAAAAAATATGAAACACTTTATAATTCATTAAAATATAAAAAATAACTGTCTTTCGAGCGCAGATTATCTTATTTGTGAGATGGAAAATTTGATATGTGATCACTATATGTTCACTGCGAGACAAGAAACTAATTCTTAATTCATTTGGTGAAGATGCAGATATTTCCTGCAAAGTAGTTCATGCCTAAATTCAATGCATTCTACGTTCGTTTTATAATATATTATCTCGCTGTTCACCGCCGTAATATGAATTCATACATCTACGATCAATTTCCACTCATATGGCACACAGTCATCCGGGAATTATTCTACAAAAATAACCTGCAGTTTGCAGAATTCATCAAGGTTCCCATCATCATCTTAATGTAATTTTCAAAGTTGAGTCGAGTCATCGTACTGTTGTAGCTTTCCTTCATCAACAAGATAATCATCTCTCTTCCATCCGTCTGTACGCCTGCGAGGACGAGAACCGAATGAAAATTCATCGGAACCCGAACCTCCAGTCGCACGACTGCTTAGCACTGTGTCGAAAGACCAATATGCGCTACACAAAGAAAAATCTCCCAGTCACAGGACGCGCAGACAAGATTACACCCAAAAGCTTCCGCCGTTAAAATGGCGAGCATATAGTTCGGTGCAATAAAAGTGATTAACAATTTAATAAACATCGAAACATTCAAACAAATTACATAAAAACTTAAAGCGATTAATAATTAAGTTAATTACTACAAAAAGAAAATTGATTAATTGAGATATATAATAAAACTATAAGAAATCCGTTGAGAAGTTAAAAGTTGCCACAAAACAAGAAAGAAACTTTGGTGGTGAAAATATAAATTAATTAAAAGTACTGGTAAAGCCGAAAAGGATGCAATTGCATTTTTGCAATCTAATAGATACGTTTGGTTAAATGAGTTCCATCGATTGTATTTGCTACATAAGCAGCATTTTAAAATTGATCTGTCGGACATGCAGATTTTGGAATCCTTGATTTTCAGCATTCTCTTTGTAAACCTCACTTTTCAGATGACCTTTCTACCAAAACTCACAGAGAGTGAGATCTGGAGAATGTAGTGTCCACTTGCAGGGCATGTCCAATGATCAGATCATTTGTAAAATATTGCCGTGAACCTTTCTACAAGCTGACAAAATATCGACCATTGTCTTTCGACGGCAATATAAACTGCTCTTCAGTGAGACATGTAAACCTTTTGGCCCTCGCACGCAAACTGATTTCTGACGACCGACTTTTTGTCGCCGTATCCAGTGGCGCATGCAATTGTCCCTTTCAAACTCAACGATTTCGGTCGGGCGACGATCTCGAGGCTCCTTCCCTTTCTTTAAATGAATGAAGTAATATTTTAATAAAATTATTAGACAATAACTTTTAATAAAAATATTAGTTTTTTTAGGCGAACTGAGGGAATTTTCTTCGGCATTTCATTGAACTCTTAAAATTCTTTATTGATATTATTGGCGTAATAATGAGGAAATTACTTATTGACACCGAAATGTTTCAACGTAAGTATTCTCAGTGGCGGGTTAAGCTTGTTAAAAGCCCTTGGCAATGAAACATTTAGGGAGGGGGGCGCGCTTTGAAAATTTCTGCATTTGTCTGTTTAAATTACATCTAGTCGGTCATTACGTTTTAAATAATGTTAATGATTTCCCATTTTTTTTTGTATTTCTGTTTTTAAGTTATTTTTTATAATTGATATACTATTTATTTTTCATTAGTTAATAAATCTTTGTTGAATAATTGGAATGCTTTGAAGTTATTAATCTTTTTTCATTACCCACGCCGCCCCTGCTTATCCAAAAGATGTGAAGCGCGTCACGAGTCCGCGGGAAGGAAGTCATTGAAAAATTTAACATAATTATTTAACATAATTCTCTAGTGAAATCAGAATAGTTAAGATTATTTTAACGTAAACCGTCTTTTCGCTCGTTACAGTGATAGTCGGTCGAACTTTCTTGTGAGACAAAATACCGTCACATTTGAATCGCTAATAACTACGAGACTAATTTTTCGAAATGAATGGGTGACCCCACAACAGATAGATCTTATCTGTAAGAGTTTGTCGCATAGTATTTTTTGCCTGTGACGTCATCGTACCAGTGTAGGCACATGCGCGTGATTGTTATGGATTAGCTTTATGTAAGGTTATAAATAAGTGTAGAGTGGAAATGCGTTTAGCTTGGGGGTTGATTCTAGTGTAATTTTAAAGAACTTGGGGAACATTACTAGCAGTCAAAGTGAGGAAATCAAAATATTTATCAGAATATAAATAAAAATCGGTATTTAATTGAAAATTTCAAACTCTGCATGTTTATTTCTTATAACATGCAGAGTTTTCTTTCGAATTGTACAAAACTTACAGAATACTTGACAATACGTGAAAAAACATTGTATTAAAATTTGAATTCCAAAATTTGAATATTACTGGAAATATGAGCATTTGTAGTAAATAATGTTTTACTGCGCATACGCGAAATGTAGTTCTATATACTCTCAACCGATGGCACCATCAAAAGTTATTCAAAACAAAACATAAGAAAGGCGCAGTTCGGTTCCGCGCCATTTATTTTTCGTGAAAACGTCTGGATAAAATTATAAAACAAGTATTTCGTATTAAAATGTAATTTAATTATCAATCTCTTTAATACAATATTTACACAGAATAGTATAATGGTTACAGAATAGATAAATCACAAGTTTATCGCATGTAGCAAGGGTCGCTTGTGATTTATTTATTACATATTAATATGAAACTCTTATTTCATGATTTTATCCCGATGTTTTCACGAAAAATATACGGCGCGGACCCGAACTGCGCCTTTCTTATGTTTGCAAATTACTTTTCAATTCTTTAAAAAATGTCCATGTTTGCGGCATGCGATGTATATGAAACTCAAGCAAATGCATCTATAAAAAAAACTATTAATGTTTATAAACTAATATTATGTAAAACAATAGTTTAAGTTATTACCAATATTATTTAATTTATCGATTTTAATTATTATTCAGATTCTTTCGAATTCTGAAGCGTTTAGTTTCCACATTGTGAGATTATTGTAACCAAGGATTTTTTTATATTTACGCATTATAATTTGGTTGTATTGCCAAGTAAATTGTAGAGGCATCTGCTGTTTTGAGAACCCAATCTTTGTTGGAAACCATATGTTTTTTAATGTCATAAGCTTATTCTTTTAAGTTCCCAAAACAGTTTTTATTTTACTTCAACAATGATTAAAAAAATAAGAAAGCAAATCAAGGTAACGCCGGCCAGATATCGACCAAAACAGATCGGTATGTGTGCAAGTAACGTTATTTTACCACATTACCACTCTATCAACACCGCTGCAATCATTGAGGCAATTAAAATTTGCTGACGTCAATGATACACCGGTTCACATAATGAACCGATGTTTAATATACGCGATTCAACGTTTTAAAACATGAGCACTCGCAAAGAATGAGCATATTTTGTATAAAATCAATTTTATTTATTTTCGTGGTAAAGAAGTTTTGTTAAAACATCTGTCTTTAGTATCAAAATCTTTAGAGACATTTAGTAACCTTTGCTTTGCTTCAAAAAGGGACGTTCATATAACTAAACTAAGCTTAGAGGCATTTAGATTAACAATCAAAGACAAGTTTGCGGTTATTCATAGATGCATACGAATACAAAAAAAAAACCTTCCTCTTGCAAAGTTTTAAGCCATTTAACTAAATCGTTACAAATTGATTTGTCTCTTTCATCGATTATTGTTAATTCTAGTGCATTTATCAAAGCATTAAAACATCTATTATTTTAAACAAATTCTTCAATTACATCCTTTCTGCAACCGTCACTATTACTATTTGGGTGCTCTCAAGTGTGCCGCGGCCCATAGGTTGGAAACAGCTGTTCTAGATGTATAGTAATTTACCACTATATATCTATAAGTATTTACCAATTTTATACTTCTTTACATCTGTAAAGTGCGCATTTTATTAATTTTCATTAATTAATTATAATTAACCAAATTTAATGTTTTTAATATTAAAATAATATCAACATGAGATTTTTAAAATATATTGCTTTTCAGATATTACTTTGTTGAATTTTTTAAAAATTACTTCAATGATTTCAGATACACTTATGTTACCAAAGTTTAGAGTTTTGTCCTAATTTGGAAAAGTGCTTTAAAGCACAGTCCTGCGAAATGAGTGAATCAGACAGATTGCAGCTTCCTTTGATTAAATAAAATGCGATAAACCAAGGGTTGACTTATGCCGATGATGTAGATTCTGTAGATGATTTTGAAACTATTAAGAATGGTTTCAAACAAAACCACCATTTGCAACCCAAGCACTTATTTTCATGTAACGTGGGTCTATGGAAACCTGGAAGTAGGCTATAGTAACATACTATTATAAATTTCGAACATTTTTATGTAGAAAGTATATGAATACGTTATGTTATTTCTCAAATAATGCATCTTTTATTAGAGTATGACTTCAAATGATTTATCAAATTCTGTAACAAATCAAAAATACTACTGAAAACAAATAATTGAAATAAGAACTACCACAATTCAGCTACCCCACTCAACCACTGGGCTTAGAGCAATTCATTGGCCGGCTGGAAAACTCACTATAATACAGCATAAGTATTAGAAGGACACCCCCAACCCCAAGGGGCAACATTTGTTAAGTCAAACGAAAACAATACAAAATTAGATTCCTCCACAGAGAAGAGGGAAATAAATATATAAGAAAATGCAAGCTTTTAGTGAAAAAATAATTTATGACACAAAACAAACACAGACAAGACGAACAAAACAAAAAACGAACACAAAAGAACCAATACATTGAAACAGCAAAGTTCACATGTAATTAAACATTGTTACATTATAAGATAATAAAATATGTTTCAAAATACAGAAATGCAAAATAACAAAGTTAAAACATGAAGCTCAAGTAAAAAACAATATATAAAGCACATATCGAAGAAAAGCACATATTTTTTTATTTATTTAACAAAAATAAAAACCAGAAAGTGCCCTCAAGAAAATTTAATGGTTCACCTAATAACAGATTCTATGCGAGACTACTATTCAATTTTTTAATTTATTCAAAACAAGCCTATTTTCGGAAGCATTCTTGACCCACAATTCTTAGTTATCATCTGGTAAAGAAGAAAAATGAAAACCTGTGATGAACTGACAGTTAAAAATAAAGTGATCAGCGTCACCGAAGCCGAGTTAACCCTTCATTGCATACTGCATCAAATTTGATAATGAATGGAATGGAAATGGAAATTTAATGAATGGAAATTTTTTTGTCCACTCGTACATGCTGTATCAGATTAGAAGCAGTGCAAAATTGCTACCATCTTTGACATACTTCCTAGTAAGGAAAAAAAATGCAGTAAAAGAAATTTATAATTTTTTTTAACTAAATTCAATAGTGCAGAAACAAAAACCCTTTCGTTCTTTACATCTTGATAAAATAAAATAAATAGATTATATCAAATAAAATTAACAGATTTCATAAAATACTATTTATATTAACAGATTTAGGAGAAAGTTTTGAGTCAATAATGTTCTTAAAAAATAGAGAATTTTTATTACTCAAGTTTAGGATAAATGAACAAATGGAAAAGGCGTTTAGAAATTACGAAGAAACTCTTCTTGGTGTTTCTAAGAATAGAAACAAGTAGATGGACCAAAAATTATTGAGGTATAATGTTGTTCCCTCGAGCTGCACCTACCGATAAAACGGTAGTTGCCGGTACGGTAGTTATGAATTAAATGTTAATTTGCTAGTATTTTACAGTTTGTTCCAGGTAAAATGTCTTCTAAATTAGTGATTTAAAGGTTATCGAAGCAAATATTTATACTTTTTGATTTAGAACTCTTTTAAGTATGGGGGAAGATAAGTTCCAATAGGATTTATTTCAAATTTATTTGGCAATATAGTAGGTTTGGAAAACAAGAGTAAAATCCAATAAAATATTGAATCTTACATACAAAAGTTTTAAAAAAGATCATCTGAAATTTAAATTATCGAAACATTTGTCATTTATCCAACCAGCAGAAAAAAAGTATCGAACATTTAACAGATAGGTTTACCAATAGTATCTTTTCCGCCCTATCCACTTGAGATCATGTTTATTACATAAGGGATGCATACTTAACCTCTGTATTTAGGTTAACTGCATACTTGTTCTCCGGAAATTGCTAAGAGTTTTTTTTAAATTCCTTGATGATGATTTAGATATCTTTCAGGGTATGGAGCTCATCAGGATCGCATGTTTAATTAAAAATCTGAGGTGCAATTTTATTATGAACGCTTTAGCAAATATGTTATCACTAGAAAATTAAATCAAATTCATGTGAAGCCAGCACTCAAACAGATTCTTGGACCGAAAGCATTGCTTACCTCTGTTAAAATATCGAAAATTTTAAATTATCGAAGCATTTGTCGTTTAGCCAAACAGGAGGAAAAAAAGGATCGAATCTTTGTCAAATAGGTTTACCAATAGTTTCTGTTCAGCCCTATCTATTTGAGCTGATGTTTATGACATAAGGGATGCTTACTTAAACCTCTGTATTTAGGCTAACTGAATACTTGTTCTCCGGAAATTGCTAAGATTTTTTTTTTTGAATTCCTTGATGAAGTCTTAGACATCCTTCAGTGTATGGAGCTCATCAGAATCGCATATTTAATTGAAATTCTGAGGTTGAATTTTATTGCTGAACGCTTCAGCAAATATGATATCACTAGAAAATTAAATCAAATTCATGTGAAGCCAGCACTCAAAATCAGGTTATAGGAACCGAAAGCGTTGCCTACCTCTATTAAAATATCGAAAATTTTGACGATGTAACATGAAATTTTATATTATACTAGCAGTACCCGTGACATCCTGAATTTCAACATTTTTTTTAAAGCCTACAGTCTTCAGCTTCAGGTTTAAACTTTGAAGCCACATTATGTAAATAGCTCCTTGAGGTCATATTTCATTTTTTTTTCATTTTCAGCGAAAGTACACGCAGGATGAACATGTCTTCTGGAACTAAATATATCAGCCTTTACACTCGACTATCAAAAAGTAAAAGAACAAACAAATTAAAAACATTATCTGTGGGCGCGACGACGGACAGTACGATCGTACTGCAAAATCTCGCTGAAAGCAAAAGGATTATGACGTCACGTGGTTTCGACGAAATGCATGCTGGGAAAAATGAAGCAAAAATATTTTTACACTTCAGAAAAAAATTAATTAAATTTCAACCGTAAAAGATGTTTTAACCGTTCTTATTTTAAATCGGGGGTGGGGGTGGTATTCCATTCATTACCTCAAAAAAATGAAACTGATAGCATCATTAAAACGTCGGATGCAAGAAATTAGGAATTCAAAATTAAAAATGTTAGCAAAAAGTGACTATTATTTAAAAACTTCTCAAAATTCAATAAATTACTTGTGAAGCTCAAAACAAATTTCATCGGAAAGAAAACTGTTTGTTTTATCCGATGGTATATTGATTGTTTTTCAACTATTATTAGAAAAGATACTACAGCCGTAAACGTGCCGAAAATGACACAAAACATTAAATAAAAAAATTTTCTTGATTAAATTTTAAAATTCGGGCTTCGAGGTGCATTTAATCACCATTACGACTACATGTGTGCCAAATTTTGAGGCTGTAAGTGCAATATCTTCGTCTGGACATCGCACACACGCACAAACACTGCCAAGTATAGATTAGATAGTATATATTAGATATAATTATATTTGAAGTACAATAAAGCAATTTCTGATTGAAAGTTCTAATTATTACTAAATAAAAATTAATATTATTAATTCTTATTAAAATTATAATTATTTTTAATAATGATTCCAAGAATATTTAAGTACAACTTTCAATAAAAACAATATTATGAATATAAATTTGGGCAATAATTCCTTTTCTGTGTGAGTGTCAGATCTTCGAAATGACCTGTTCCAACCCATCTTCGCAGAGTGTACTGATAAAGCAATGTAAAAAATTCGCGGTAAGAAAAAAAATCTCAAAGAAAGTCATTGTCTTTCTCACCGGCTGAAATTACCAACCAGTTTTTTTAAAGCGATCATCCAACAATAAACCACAACTCCTGAATAATATTTTCAAATTTTATATAAAATAAAATTTATTTTTTAAACTGGTAAGATATTTTTGCTCAAATGTTTATTTGTTTCGATTAAGAGTAAGGCGAGGAATTCCGACTAACAATTAAAAGAAAATTGGCTGTTATGCATAGCTTCATAGAAATATCATAAATTTCTCTTGGGTAAAATTTCAAACCTTATAAGCAAGTAGTTATAAATTAATTACGACATGTCTCTCTTCGATCCACTTCATATCTCATCCTCGATCGTTGTTAATTCTCGTTCATATCTGAACGTATTAATAATTGTCTTATTTTTCTCAAGTTCTTCAGTTAAACTTTTCCACGAAAGACTGACAATATTTGGAAGTCCAATGAACATGATTGCCTTTATTGAGGAAATTTCATACTGTTCTAATGCTGAATGCTCCCAGAAAAGCTGACTGTATTGGAAACGATTGCAGCGCCGAATGGAGGAGACATACTCACTGAAGACAAACAAACATGCCATTCGTGTTCTCTAAATGAGATGCTGAGCATAACTGTGCTCTTTAATTTTGTCGAATATTTCTGTTTGTTTAAAAATGATGCCAAATGAACTTTCATTTTACTTTTATTTTCTATTACTTTATCATACCTAGAATCTATACGGAAGTCACGGAATATCATTTTTGAAGCTCATTCGAAAAAAATGGAACAAAAAGCTACAAATATGGTTTATACGGAACAAATTATTTTATTAATTTAATATTATTTAAAAAGACATAGGTGCACTTATTTTTTGTAAGAAAAAGACCATAAATCAAGCAAATATCATATTTTTACATAAGTTCCAAGTTAAAATTACGTGTGTTCACGAATAATGTTTGTAGATTTTTAATTTTGGGTGCGAAAGTATTGTTCGTAATGTCTAGGTAAAACTGTTTACCGGATTCGTTAAATTGTACGGCACTCTATTGAATGAAAATCGGCTTATTAATAAGCTAATGTCGCAAGACGACTCAATGTCACTCGGACAAAGACTTTGAAACCAATTCAAAGAAATTAATCCCGTTACAAGCTTAGTTATATTAACGTCCCATTTTGAAGCAACCCGAGGGCTATTTTGGGACCGACTTCGCACTTTTGAACCGCGGTCAGATGACGAGAACGACACGTGAGAAGGCACCCCTTCTCGAAACTTTCGCACTGTACCAGCGGAAGGACGTTTGGACAACTACGCATGATTTAACGTGCAACAGGCTCATATACGCAACTTTCCTTCTGCGTTGTGGGGTTTCGAACCTTAAACCCACAGGCTCCGAAGCCGAGACCTTACCACTACGCCACCGTGGTTCGCTGTATTTACAAGGTTATCTGTCTCAGATCATCTTCGTGTAAAAACTATATGTGATGGTCATTATCTGCTTCTTTTAGTCCGAAGAAGGAGAAAGATTGCTAATCATCAAGATGTTTCTGATTAGTTTTCAATATCAGAGAGAAGAATATTTTCCATCATTTTACGATTAGCTCATCAGAATGGAGGTATGTATACACAAATACAATTTGCAGGTGTTCTTCTTTCTCTACTGTAGAGGCCAGAGAGAATTATGTGAGACCAGAGAGCACTTTACTTGGACAAATGAGCAGTGGAGCTCTGTACTCTTTAATGCAGGTTTACTTTGGAAAATTATTACAATAGTAGTAGGCCGGCAATGCTCAATTAATCAGGAAAATTTTATTTGCCATCCACTTCAGTAATAACATATTGTTTATCATAGAAGAAATTAGAGTATAAACGCCATTACTTGCACAATTTTTACCATGTAATTGCTTTTAGAAGTTAGAGGTAAGTACACTGCGATATGGATGCCCAAACTCCGAGCAGTTTGAATAATTTCAGGGCTTCTACATGTTACAGAGGAAATGATTCCTTAGAAAAAATCCTAATTTTCAAGTAAAGTTTTGATTTTAATAGTCTATATAAAAATAACTCTCTCATTCTCGTTGCGTTTCGTTCTTCCATAGAAAATCAACAACAATAACGGACTGAGTACGTAAAAAAACAAAGAGCGAGTTTTAAATGAGGCGTAACATATTGAGTCCACAAAGCCCATCTTCTGCTTCTCTGAGGATTATAGTACTTTACAGGTATTGGTATTATCCTCTTAATATTCATAATTAATTACCATTGGGAAAAATATTTTTTATAGAAAAGAAATATTATGCAGAAAAATTTAGTTATGCATGAAACTAAAAAAATAAGGGATTGCAAGTGGACAAAAAAATTCTTTTTTTTTACAATTAAAGAAGAGAGCATTTTGTTTTCCATTAAAATACAGATTGATTCTAGGATTATTTTAATTAATGATAGTGTAAAGCAGGTTCTTGGATATGCCGTATATAAGAGTTTCTTAAATAAATTTAGGTGCTTGCTGTTTGTAGTTGTGTGTGGATGATCAAAATGTGGAGGATAAAAACTTTCAAATTTCAGAGAGTATCTGGAATTTAAAAAATATTATTAGTTAGGTTAAATTTTTGACCCTTGAAAAGAAATTTCTAGGTTTTGTTCTATTTTCATACAAGTTAAAGGTTTCTAGTATGGTAACTTCATATAACGCTAACTTCATTGCATCAAAATCTCCTTTAAATTTTCATAAATAATTACTACAAATCGAAAATACATCTAAGTTTCTTTTCAACGATTAAAAATTAACATTCTGAGAGAATTGTCAACAATTAAATTGATCTTTCTGCAATGTTCATTAAAACACTTCCAAATTATTCTGATGTCATTTTCAATAAAAGTCAAAAAACTAGATAAGATTCCTTCAATTTATTTATTCAAACGAGTATGAGTATTTTGATTAGATATCTTAAAAATCTCTGTTAAAAAGGAAATAGTAAAAAAAATGAGAAGAGCTCTATAAAATGGAATTGAAATTTTCAGATATAATATGATGCATAAATATATTGATTTATAACAAAATGGCAGGAGCTGCATTTGACGAAATTAATCAGAGATATCCTTAATTAGTCAATTAGTCAGTGCATCTTATTCAGCTTCGCAACAGACTGTTTTCTAACTTAGAAATGTTTTCGTTGATTAGAGGTAGACGCATTGTTGGTTGAACCTCAGATACAGGAACATCATTCAGCACTTCTGGAAGAGTTCGGGATTGCTTTTTACATGTGTGACGCAACTCCCTGTAGCTGTTTCGAGTGGCCTTTGTGTACCTACGTGATTATGGATTCTTATCGTATGCCTGAATTGCTTTCTCATTTTGACAGCGTATTTAAAAAACACCCTGTATATTTGCCAGCCATCGCAAAATGGAAATGATTGTGAACTGTACTTAACTTTACAAAATGACACACTCTTGCCTCCAGAGATAGAGATCTCCGGTTTGCGGTTTGGATGGGTGTGCATAGACAATCTTTATTGATTCCACAAAAAAAATCCATGGAGTAGATACATAGTAATACATATTTGAATATTTGAGGTTGCAATAAAGACAACATAAGAAAATAAAATAAACCTTAAATGGATCATAACAACTGAAATGACTTCTAGTTTCTGTGCTGAGTATAAATATTACAACAGAGTTCCTCGAACCTGACTGCACAATCAGGAGACTATGCTAGATAATCAAAACATTCTATTTTCACAAACGGAAGCAACCAACTTAAAATGAAATATCGTGACGTGATATCGTCCCGTTCGGATTAGCCCCTTTGACTCTGCATCAACTCGTGGCCGACGGGAATGAGAAGGCCAACTTGCTCAACCGCTTTTAACTAGATGACTCATCACCAGTGGGTGACTGTAGAAGAAAGCCGGTTACTCAGTCTGCATGTTAACTCTGTGAGCAAACGACAGTGCCAACCCTGAAGTTTTTATTTTTCATGAGTCATTTCACCATCCAGCAGGCCTTCTCATCTCGAAGGTCACGATCAACTTCGGGATGTCAAAAGAAGTAACATCAAGCGCCGAGGACACTGCAGCTGACCCTCAACTGGAAGAAAGCAAGCTGAGAAAACAAAGGCAAGAGGAAAGGTTCCTGACCGAGCGCATCTATATATCCCAATTACGACAACTGGCTCCGGAATTTCCACAAGGTTATTCCAAATTCCCGCACACCAGGTATACTGGAGACTGGCAGAATAGTTGCTAATGCCGGTCCGAAGTCAGGTCCGAATCTCCTGCCCTCTCATTCTGACAAAGTCTATTTAAAAAAATACACTGCATATTTCCAGCTATCGCAAAATGGACTTGACTTTTTCTCAAATACAGAGTTTCGACGGAGGAGCAAATGAGAATCTGAAGACACAACATTTTCACTTGGTTTTGACGCCATTCAGTGTGAGTGAGTGTGTTTTTCTGAATTCTCTATTTTGGGAATCAATGGATTGTTGTCATAAAAATAGGATTTATAGCTAAACCAGTATGGAAAAGTGTTCAAAGAATTTTCACGAAATATTGTTAGGATTTTTTTATTTCATTTTAATAATTTGTTCAGACATGCATATATTGTTTACCAATATTAAAATAATCACACTATGCCTACCCTTTTTTTAATATAACTACCACGACTTTTAAAATACTGCAGTGCTGCGATATTTGATCAAAATAGGAATTACTATCATAATTGACAAGACTGCAGACAGAACCAGCCTACAGTTTGAAAATGTGTGTGGGATGCATATGTGATTGCAACAGAACAATAAAACTCCTTTCTTTAAATATTTCATTTAAGATATTTTATTTTTAAAAAGGGGTAAACCGTGACTGTATTAAACACTTCTTTGGTTAAATAAAGACTAATTGAAAGAAGTAAGACGGGTGTCATGTATGCCAGTATAGAAGTTTTGTGAATCACAAACTTCCTAAATTTAGACCTTATTAGCATTAAGTAATAAAAAAATATGTCTTTCGACTTTAACCCAGTGTTTTCTGATTCTGGTTCAATTCTTGTTATAAATGTCATTTTATTCGACTTCTCGTTCATGCTTTTACGTAACTGCCATTGGGTGTCTTAGGAACAGAATTTTCTTCTTTTGGAGAACTAAATAACTCTCTGATGTTGCTTTCACAGAAAAAAGCTACTACAGTTTTACATGTGAGAGTTTAAAAGTTGCAGCACCATACGGCGCACAATAGTTCAGATTGCTCATCTAACGCGCCAAAACCCAAAAATTTAAAATCATAAGATCCCCTTCAATCATAATTCAAATAAATGTTTATATTCCAGAGAAGCTAAATCATCCCGAATTCGACGCTAATTATTCGGTATTTCCCCATCGTCATCAAAGTGAAACGTTTCCCAATTGCTCGGTTGTACTCGAAGTGATTGCACGCGAGCTCTCGTTAAAGAAAATTCATTTTAAGGGATTTATTTTTATTTGATGCATGTTTTTTCTGTCAGTATGGAAGAAAAAGATGTGCATTTGATATTTCAAATCGTTTCAGCTTTATTCAATGTATAATTTCCGTGAAAGTTGGAGCAATATTATATTAGGCTTAAAAAATGGACAATTTTTTACTTCAATATTTAATATTTTTGACAGCATATTTTTCCGTACGCGTTTGTAAATTTAAATTTCTGTTGGATAATAAATTATTGACCTTCGAGACAAAGTCAAAATAAATTTTAGCTCCGTTTATGTGAGGTCTAAATTGGAATTTTAATTCCTTTTTCAGTCTCTCAGCTAGTTCTGCTCAAAAGATGTCTGTTTGAAAAAATAAAAATTATTTTAAAAAATGAAAATTTTAATATACCACGTTTTTAAAACGGACTGTAAACTATAAAATAATTTCTTCCAGTCCATACAGATTTATAATCCGATACAGATTCAAAACGAAAAACGTGGGGCGCATGTAATAAATAATTGATGCATAAATAGTTTATTTCAGTCACTAACAATTTTATTGCAATGGAAATGATATGAACTGTTGTGTGAGTTTCTCAACGACAACTACTCCCTACACTCCTTACTATTAAATATTGCACGCGCCCTACGTTTTTCGTTTTAAATTTGTATGGGGTTATAAATGTGCATGGGGCTAGAAGAAATTATTTTATACTTTTCAGTCCGTTTTAAAAACGTGGTATATTAAAATTTTCATTTTTTTAAATAATTATTGTCTGCTTTTTAGTCTTCTGTGTGTGAAATTTTGAATCGATTTTAAACATCTTGATGAGATTATGACGGAGACATGTGGCAAATTTCATGTTTATTTCAGTTTCTCTTCACCTGATCATAAATAAAAAATTGTTATTTTCCTGAAAAAGTAAGTTATGTGACGCAGAGACCTTTGAGATATAATGAAAAACGCACTGCGCATGGGCAAAGATATGGCTAAAATATGGTGTTGCTTCGAAGATCCCATGGTCCATCCATATACCCAAGAACCAAGTCTGTAATGTTAATAGTTTTCGAGATATAATGAAAAACGTCCTGCGCATACTCAAAGATATGGCTAAAATATGGGGGTGCTTCGAAGATCCCATGGTCCATCCATATACAAAAGAACCAAGTCTGTATTGTTAATAGCCGAGACATAACGAAAAACGCACTGCGCATGGGCAAAGATATGGCTAAAATATGGTGTTGCTTCGAAGATCCCATGGTCCATCCATATACCCAAGAACCAAGTCTGTAATGTTAATAGTTTTCGAGATATAATGAAAAACGTACTGCGCATGCGCAAAGATATGGCTAAAATATAGGGGTGCTTCGATGATCCCATGGGTCATCCACATACCCAAGAACCAAGTCTGTAATGTTAATAGTTTTCGAGATATAATGAAAAACGTACTGCGGATGCGTCATACAAAATATGAAATGACAGACAAACAGACAGACAGACAAGAAAGCGAATTAATAATGCATTGTCATCTAGTGTGGTGTCGATTATTTGAATTATTATTTCGGCAAATTTAATTCCTTAATTTTTTGTTAAGACACTTAAAACTTTCTTTGTTTAAACTTACACAAAATGTTTTTTTCCTTGCACCTTTTGAACTCTGGACAGCTAGCTTTCTCGTAACTTTAAACAACCCCATTTATAGAATACGACCTTTTTCTTTCCTCTTTTAAAGTGTATACCTCCCCCTTTTCTGGAGAAACACAGGTGAAGGTTTGAATCGCCCGTAATTGCTTTCTTTGCTGTCTAGAACCCTGTTGAGTTTCAGATTGAAAATTGTTTCTTGAGTCTTCCGCTCTTTTGTAGAAAAGGATCCGAAACTCCCCGGGTCAATTTCCTGCTTCCGCTTTTTATGACTTTGAAACAATAAGCTTGAAACGGACCTCCCAAATTTTACTATCCTGACGCGACAAATTGTCTGCCTGCACAAAGACCCTCGTTTTCGAACCCTGATATTCATTAATTACCTTTTGGGGAGTTAGGGCAATAACAACCCTTTTTCTGAGAAAACTCGGCCTCCAATCAGAAGAGTCTAAGGGTTCCCAAAAGGGGTTGGCTAACTGCAACTCTTTGGGGCGTACACAAGGGGTTGCTGGACTGATTGGCGAGTCTTTGAGGACAGTTTGGCGTCTTGGCGCAACTAAATTAAATTTGATTCTATGCCATGCCAATGGAAAAGCTTGACCTTTGGCTCAGGAAGTGAGCGATGAAGGAAATGTTTGGTATGGCATCTTATTTTTGTATAAAAAAAGGAGACAAGTGGTGGAGAGGACTTTCTTTTCCAAGCAAATTTTTAGACGGAAGGAATGGCAACATCTAGGGAAGAGAAGCGGTTTTTATTTCGTAAAGCTGCCATAGCTGACGAGGGATTACGAGCAAGGGAAACTTTGAAAGTGCGTGCTTGAAGGAGATGATGCGCAAACAAGGTAAAGCTGTTACCTATTGGGACGAGTCGTGGTACCAACGGCTGAAGGCGAATAGACGTCATGCCTGCGAGTATGGTTCATCGAATGTGAACAAGTACCCGCCTGCTGAATCTTGGAGAGGCGAGACTATGCACAAGCAACGACTTTGATCCGTTTGCGGACAACCATCTGATGTCGGATCTATTTTGAGAGCAGGAACCCAAAGGACGCTGTCAGACTGTTTAGAGCCACTCGGTACTGATTCATCAGAATGCCAGGACTGAGGGATGCTCGTGTGAGGACAGACGCAACAGTGGTCTGAACATAGAATCTGCGCCCTCTGGAGACTTAAATCTCTGGCTGCTAACTTTCCTTGTGTGCCCTTTGTCAAGCCCCAAAACCAGCATGTGATATAAAGCTAAGTGATTCCTTCTTTGCATTTATCTGGTACTGTTAAACTTCGTTTAAGGTAGATGTAAATTGGTTTCGACCTTAAGATAAATGTTAAGATGTGCGATATCTTGAATATGAAAAATGCTGATATAATGGAGAGCAGATTAAATATTTGTTTTGTAAAACATATTGAAACAATAATGTGCAAAGTGATTAATGTGATTAGAAAGTTAATGAAATGATAATAGAGGAGAATAGGTTTTTCATTGTAGGTGTCAATATCGAATAGCAACAATACGTAACCGAACGGCAG
>BGPR01025659.1:0-22168 GCA_013235015.1 Araneus ventricosus
TCACGAGCTACTCGCATGCGCTTTACGTATTTGAATTGCATAAAACTAGTTCTGAATAATCGATTATATGATACTCTTCTACTTGTTCTGGGAGAAATGTCAAAATTTGTTTAATTTGGAAAATATTTAAGAAGTTCCGGAATATTTTGAGCCTAGTAGTACAATCCGTCAAGAAATTATAGCCCTAATTTGTGGGCGCGGTGGTCTAGTGGTAAGAGTTTCAACTTTTGGAACAGTGGGTTCCTAGGCAATTCTACCAAAGATTCGCAGTGTGTGGGGGAGGCCTGGAGCACTCTAAATATGACGTTGAGGGTTAAACGTCTTCCTGCTGAATGAGGCTCTAAAGCCAGTCATTCACTTGAAGTATAGCCATGGCATTTGTCCTAAGCCCGTTTATTTTCACCCATTTTAATCGAAAAATATAGACACGCCATTCATTTGTATTTAAAAGGACGCTAATTCTGAACGAAGGTAGGGGGAGCTATCTTCTTTCCCTCTTTACAGCTGCTTGTCAATTGCTCTTCGATTTTCTCCAGTCAGAAGCTTTTAATTTATATTACCCTCGAACCGAGGCTTCAATCTACGCAAGGCATTGTTCTTTTCGCTAGCCTCTTTCAGGGTCCCTCTGATTTTTCGTTCCGATTTCAGTCAGGACGGAATTTCAACCACCACAAGCCATTTGGCTGATTTCCATAGGTTTTTATGACTTTTCCCTTCTCGCGTTCCAAAATATCCAGTTTATCTGTGAAGTAAATGGCCGGCTTAACGCTTGGAGTAGGAGGTGCCGACTTTGAGTCGGCAGCCCGTACTCCAAGCATTACCTCCTACTTCAGCATTACCTCATACTCCAAGCATTACCTCCTAGCAGCGTCTTAGTCATCTGACCAGTGTTCAGAATTACGCGGTGCACTCCAAACTAGCCCTCGTGTTTCTTCAAAACAAGATATTACTAAAAAACAGACAAAATTATACTAAGCTATAAGCTGGATTAATTTATGCCTCTGTGAAATAAAGAACATGAATTTAAGATTTTTTTTTATTTTCCGATAAAGAAACGGTGCTGTGATCTATTCTCAAGAAAATATTTTCGGTGCGGACTTTCAAAGAAACTAAATATAATTAATTATCTTTACGTTTTTAGCTACTTTTCCGTTTCTGCCATCATACATTCATCAGACTGCGTATTTACTTCACTTTGTGGGATTATTATCATTCCTTTTTTCACATAGCACACTACATGACTTCTTAAATAATCTCTGTAACAAACCACAAAACTATTTTTGCATTCATTGCTTTCCAGAAAAAGAAGAAACTGATCTGTCTTCGTTCACAAACGTGTCTGCTTTCACAAGCAGTATCCATTTGACAAATCTGTTTTCCTCCTAACGAAGATTAAATACACGGTGATTAGAGGTTAAATGTCAGTAACTGGTGCTAAATGACTTTCCACCGAATGCTCAACTCGCCATTTTTACTCTTCAGAACGTGATGAGCAGGTTGAGTGCGGAACGGATCTAATTAAAACCCTTTTGGGATACGTGATTAAATCTATTCAGGTATCTAGGAGTAATAAGTATTGGCGAGAACGTGTCGGTTGCCATGTCCCGAAAGATAATGGGTTTTTTCAGCAAATATCGCAAAAAAAAGAACTTTTTGAAGGATCGCAAAAGCGTGCATCTAAGCCATTCACTTCACGTAGTTTTAATTAACGAGAAAAAAATTTAACCGAGTACAAAATTCTTATTAAATAAAAAGTGTTGAATGCTTTGAGTTAAGTGCTTAAAATATTAAATTAAATTGCACTGAAAATTATGTTTATATTTTGAAGCTAATTGTAATGGTTGAACTATTTTTCTTCGTTGTATTTTCTTAATTACTCCCTCTAATTATAGCGTGATACAGTTACATAACATAGGCAGTAAAACGACTGCAAAAATAATAGTGATGGATAATGCAAAAATACTAGTAATGGTTTAACTATTCGCCTATCTTTAAAGGCTTAACTATTGCCTAAAAATATTAGCGATCCCTTGAAGGGAAGGTGTATAAGTAAAATATGCGATAAAACATATACAAATCGGCAATCACAAGAATGAGGATGAGCAGTGAATAGTCTAGCGATAGCCAAGAATTGGTCTCTGCCTAGAATTAACTGTCATAGAGATATGTACTGTGCAACGAAAAGAAGTCATATAGAATTTTTGTAGTTATTCGAGGAAAAAAATTGAAATCTCCCCGTTTTTATGAGGTACTGGCTGATATACCTGGTCTTGCTCGGGATTAAATTATTTTCACGTCTAATATTTTTTCTTTATATTTTCATTTCAAATATTTTTATTTATATTTTCATGTCTAATATTTTTTTAAAAATGATACATATTGTAGAGCTGATATAACCGGCGTTGCTCAGGATTAAAATACTTTTGTATAAAATATTATAATACAAAATATCGTTTTATCGTTTGAAACGTTTTTAAATTATGATGAGAGCATCAATTGAAGCAAAGAAATTTTAGAAAGTGCCGAAAACTAATTATCTCCGTAATATTTGTTATATAAGAATTTCAAATTTTTGTCACAAATACTGAAGTATAAGAAAGGTTTTAATGAACTTTTGGGGACGATAAATTACTTTTTGATTAATAAAAAACATGAAAATAAACCAAATAAAAGGTTTTTCCTGGTATAAATTGTGAATTGTCTGCTTTTAAACTTTTCTCTTGGTGTTTTCCAGAATGGTTTTTTTCAACAGTTCTTCGTTTGTGCATTTTTGTTCATCAACATTAAAAAAAAGTGCTCAAATTGTGTATAAAATTAATTTTGAAAAATTTATTAAAATAAGAGGGAAAAAATTGTGCGGAAATGAAATTAGTGTCACTGAAAAGCTAATTTCCTTTTAAAATACGGTGTAAAATCAGTTTTTGTTAGATAACATTTTCGGAAGATATATTCGGTAAAACGCCAAAATCTTGCTAAATTTTTAATTAACTTTTGGACTTTGAATAGTTGACAGTGACCTTTATCTTGTTTTTAAGACCTCATGTGCTTAAAAATATGTACAATAAACATTAAAAATCACAGCCTCCCAACTACAGAGGTTAAGGCTACAACGACTTACATTAATCCAATGCTTGCCTCTAAACAATATTTCTGAAGCTTGCTGTTGTCAAACATCTATTTCATCTACTTGCAGAAGCTTTACTATCTTTGCCTTTATTGGAATTTGAGCGATTGACTTATGTTTTCTTTTAGGCATCGTTAAAACACAACTCCGAATCTCGAAATACTCGAAGTTATATACTTTCAATTAAAATATTACTTATTTATTATATATATTTCTTAGGAAACGTAGGCAAATATGATAGTTGATATTAACTGCGGTGATTTTTTAATCTAATTAAATTAGCTTTAGAATTCTTTAAGAACCAATGAAAACATTGCCAAAAAATATTTGAAAGAAAATAAACAGAAAAAAATAATGGTAAAGTAATTACACCGTTGCCTAGCAACTGAGTATTATTGAAAATATGTATTTCAAAATCGTCTGCGTGCCAACTTTTTATTAAATTTTGAAAAATTAATAAAAATTGAAGGAAAACTCTCACAGATATGAAATTGAAATAATTGAAAAGGCACAATTTTGAACTTTAAGGTGGTACAAAAATAATTTTCGGGGGGATAATTTGTACCGAACTTACAGCGGAAAAACGGTTTCGGTTAAATTTTAATTAACTGACTTTTTAATTAACTTTTGAGCTTTGAAAAATTGACAGTAATCTTCCCCTTGTCTTAATTAATAAGTGTGCAAAGTTTGGTTGAAATCAGTTCAATGGTTTAGAAGGAGATGTGGAACATACATACCCACAATGACTTTTATTTATATTCAGATTTCTTATTTGCATTGTAGTAATGCTTTTTGAAATAAAGTGAGTTCAAACTCGATGGTTATCAAATATTTACCCTGTATTGTGATCCTTGTTTTAAGCCTTGTTATGAATTGAATTTAGTGCTTTCTTTATTTTTCTTCCTATAGTGTATTCCAGACACTGTTCATCCTAACAAATATGCAATATTTTTCATAATCAATTACAACACTGAAAACATATTTCAAATAAAATTAATAAGTTTATCAATTAATACTGATTCTTTCAGGTCCAGTTGTGGCAGGTGTTGTTGGACTAACTATGCCACGATACTGTCTCTTCGGTGATACGGTTAACACAGCGTCCAGAATGGAATCTAATGGCTTACGTAAGGACTCTTCTACTTTACTTTTGTTTTATTTTAAAATGTTATTTACAATTGAAAGAAAAATTCAAATTCGATCTTGAAAGAAAATTGTATCTTATTTAATCAGAATTAATTTCGAATTTGCTAAAGTCAATTTGAAAAGTGTTTCTTCCTTCTTACGGAGCATAAATTTAGATCAGCAATTCGTTTTAGCATTTTAATTTCAAGTATGAATCCATATTACTTTTATGAATTTATATTTGTTTATTCCAAAGTAGTTGTTATATCCTGTGGAAAATGTTAATAACGCTGAAATGAGTAAATGTTAGTAAAGCACATATATACGATAAAAATTATCCATCCTTTCTCATCTTAATGTATTAGTTTAAGAACTCAGAAGCATTCGAGAGATTGAGTGCCTCCAGAAAAAAAATTCCGTGCGCATAAGGCAACTTCATTTTGACATCGTAAAATATTTACTTAGTTCGGATTTGCATGTAAATCATTTTTTAGAAACTTAGAAAAAACACCTTAAAATCTTTAGAAAAATAATCAATACAAATTTCTCCATCTGATAGAAGTTGTACTAAAATCGATTCAATAAGAATTTCAGCAGATGATAAATTTTTAATTCAAATAAATTCAATGTTTAAGGAGCAGTATGGTAATTGTTAGTCCATGAGCGATGATGGATTTTCAGTGCAATAAATAGCAAATACTGTCACAAAACAAATGTCACGTTTTCAGTAAATTGTAAAATTCCACATTGACCTGATATAAACCCTATTATAAATGGTGTAATAGAAACTGTAAAGTGCTGAGTTGTCAGCTCGATTTTTAATATAATTAGAATTACACAATGGAATTCAATACTGACTTCAATTAAATGCATAATTTTATTGAAAAATGTTCAAAATGTTAAAGTTTCTGTTCAAATGGCAAGAAACAGATCAAATGAGCTTGATATAACGTATATGTGTAGAAAAGGACTTAGTTTTCCAAAGCAATAGAATAAAGAATTGGATGGCTGCACAATACGGGTCATTCTCGCGAAAAAGATACAAATAGCTAAAAACATTTTTATTTTACAAAATATGTAAAAAGTCTTAAAAATTACATGGATGTTTCCATTTAAGTTTAATAAATACCCTTATATTAGTGGTCAAGTTTTCTATTTTATTTTTCACTGGTTTTTTTTTTTATTATTATTTTTAAAGTTTTTGACCTTTCCACGGATGAGACATGATAGTCAACGGAACTTTTGCGTTTTAAACGAAAGCATAATTGACTAATTATTGGGCAGAGTTGCTACAGATTTATTTCTTATAATCAAACAATAAGGTATTTAATAGCTTTCTGAAAACTTAAAATATACATATGAATAAAAATATTAGGGCATTTGTTGTACTTTCTCATATTTATCACCACGGGACTGTAAAAAGCTTCTTCTCATGAGAATGACCCATACAAGGTGTATAAATAAATACTTTGTATTAGTAGAAACTGATTCTTATAGAGTGTTGAGTTGAAAATGAACCATACTCGTTTGAGCAGAAAAATAAATGTCAGGAACAAACTGGAACAGAGCCTGGAAGATTTAAAGATATACATGGTATCCTTAAATGTGGACACGGGAATGTGATAATGTGGTACTACAGATGTTCTGAGGTAGGAAACTAAAATGAATTGCAATTATTTTGTGTTATTATAATACACATTAACATTCCCTAATACCATCTCATATCTATTAATATGAGAACTTCCCCGAATATGGATCATATTATTTTAAATTATTGCGACTATACAAAGAATGCAATGACTTCAATCATATTCATCGTCTCTAACTTGAGTCTAATAGAGAATTTGGAACCAAAGGAAATTTATTTACCCTCAAATAAATCTTATATATTAAATTATCTTTATTTACATAAATAGGAGTATAACATGTGGAGATGTTTAATTAAAACAACGTGACATTTTTCAACCAAATTTTTGTTATGAAGTATGTTGCGTTTTATAAGTTGTCTTGCATCTTACTGAGACATTTTACTCATCATATTTATTTAAAAAAATAAATGCGCGATAAGCGTATAGGCAACCATTTTGAGAGATTTCATCAAAGGAAGCAAAAGTCGTGCTTAGTTTTATTACTCGGGACAAAAAAATAAAAAGTAACGCCAAGGAAATCATATTAACATTGAAAGTCGTATTTAAAACTTACAACCCTAAAGACTTTCCTGGAGTCAATTTTTGCTTTTAGACTTCTTAAACACAAGAAAGGGTTATTCGGCCGCGTAACCTACAGCATAATGCTAACACATTTTGCAATGTTGGACTCGATAAGAACATGCTTGAGGTTAAAAAAAATTATGTGGTAGATTACAATCGGAGTATATTATTGCCGAAATAACCTGTCGTCTATGTGGCTCGCAATTAGAGTTATAACTATTCTCATTCAAATACTGAATCGCTTTCTACAAGTCTAAATTATACGTTAGACATGCACTATTCTTTTTTTTCTACATTTCAGACGCCTACAGATGTCAAACTACTGTATGTATATTTGATTTATCATCATAATAATTTAACTACATTTACATTTTAAGATGCTCAAACTAGACTAAATGTGAAATCATTTTCTTCATTTCATTCTTCGTGCCTTCCACAGATGTGTATTGCAATGCATTTTAATCATAGTCTTTGTTTTCTGACTTGCAGTTATTACTTGTGATTATAGAGATGTTTTGAGACTTTGTTTCGTTGTTTTATAGCCTTGAAGATTCACATTAGCGATCAGTGTAAAAAAATCTTGGAAACCTTGGGCGGTTATGAGGTTCAGCCGAGAGGATTGGTACAAATGAAGGTAAGTGTTTGTTCTATTTTCAAAGCAGCGGGCAATACATTTTTATGGAATATTGTTGCTATAATTTCTGAAATAATTTGAATAAGTACGAAATAAACATACAGCGTCTTCATAATTAAAGTTCCGATTTCAAAATGCTGTAAATTAAGAACCACTAGTCAGAATGCCCTAAAATTTGACCTGAAAGCATTTGAAGCAATGGGATTTTATTTGGAGAAGGAAAAAAAATTCTTCAAAACTTTACCGATATCTAGTGCTGTGAGGGTCATTATGAAGAAAGCTAAGAAAGGAAAATCGTTATCGTGGGGAATGTCTCATATGAACTCACCAAGCACGAGAATGTTGTTAGCCGAAGGGAAACAACAGTTTTCTGGAGCAAAATGGCAATTTTATTGTAAGAAGCATTGGTACATGTGAACAGCGACAATCTTCTTGGTAACATCACGAAGAGAAAGTCCTCAAACAACACCTACGACGTTCCCAAGAAATGTTCAATATGCTATTCACCGTTTTCGAAGTAATTTTTTTCCTCCATCAAACAAATTCCCATTGCTTCAAATGCTTTCAGGTGAAATTTCAGAGCATTCTGACCAGTGGTTCTTAATTTACAGCATTTTGAAATCGGAATTTTAATTATGAAGACCTTGTAAATCGAGACTAATCCGAAAAAGTTAAATATATAAATATGCTACTTACGAATAAAGCTGAAAATGCTTATAAAATAATAAGATATTAAAATAATTTAAGGCACGTCAAATATAATGCGAGTTTGTTGTAAATCAATTGTGTTCAGTTAGTTCATTTTTATTTTAAGAATAATCAGCAACAATTAAGTGTCCATCACCATTCACATTATAGTACAACTCATCTGGACGTTGTAGAAATTACTTTTAGCCCATGCAAGTGCAATAAATTTCGGAGAAAACGGACCTTACAAGTAAAAGATATATTTCCACGAACAAGGCAATCCTAAATGAAATGGTGGTAGAATGGTGGTCATTGAAAAAATAACTTAAACAGAACAATACATAACACATACTATCAGACAATGGTTTTTGTTTGTCCTAAATTTTCATTGCCATTTAATTACGATTTTTATCCTTATGGAACGTATAAGAAATAAAACTTAACTTTCTTTTCAAGAATTGTTGAAAGAAAATCTTTCAACAATCTTTCTTTTATTCTTATATAATAAAAGAAATCAATATCTGCATTTTGAATTTCGAATGCTTAGAAACAGTCATCAATTCTTCGTATAACTGAAAAACCAAGGTGATAAGGAATTTAACCTGACAATTAAGAAAACCATTTCTAAATCTGTATCAAATTCAACTGATACAGAATTCAATACCTATGCTGAGTATTACTGATTACAAATCTCAAATTATTCGGTTTAGCTTTCGGCCATTTTTTCCTTCACTATCTTAGACATAACTTTTCCCTTCAACGCATTAAAAAATAAAATAACTCCCTGATTAGTCTGGCAAATAATTATATTTTTAGCCATGGCCTTGAACTGTTAAAGCTATTATGCTAAAATTATTTCTTGGAGCATGGTTTTTTTTTCGAAATCTTGAAAATTGCCAATATTAAACCTTCAAAAACTATTTCGTAAGATCTTTATTTTTATGTCAAGTGGATTACAGCATCTATTTCGTCAGATTATGTGTTTTTAAGGAAATTGCAAATATTTTGCAGTTTGTAGGAAAATCAAAGTAAAAACAATTCTCCTTTCTTACAGTTTACTTTCCTTAAAATGTTCTTCTAAGTTTACTTCTGTTTTATTTAATGTTTAATTAAAATAATTAATGTATTATTTATTTAATGTTTAATTCTGTTTTATTTAATTTTTATTATTCAATCATGCCTATTATAGGCATGATTGAACATGAGATTACTTCTAATTCGAAACAATTGGAATTTTTTATTATTCATTTCCTAAACTATGCGCAAGAAGTTTAATTTTTAGTTAAATAAAAGGCCTAATCTTATTTTTAAACAAAAAAAACTGAGATCGTATTACTGCTTTTAAAATGTATATGTGTAGAGTGTAAATGTATATAGTAAAATGTAAATGTATATGTACAAATAATTTTAATGCCATCCTCACCCATTTATCATACGCTGATTGGGCTCAAACATGGATCAGATGTTATCTTTTCAGTGTGAGGTATAATTTCTTAGAGCCGTAGGCTACAGAGCTCTCATCACCTAGGCCAGGGATGGCGAACCAATGGCACGCGACACAATATTTTGGGCACGCCACCGATCACAAAGTTACGAACGAACACAATATTACGAACGAACGCGAGTGATCCTACGCTACGGAGTGTTCGTGCGTGGTGCGGCAGTGGCGGGCATAAAAAGAATTATCGGAAACACTCAAATTTATTATGTACCCTGATGTGACTTCATTTGATAAACTGAACTTGTCCCAATTCGATTGGTTGGAAATTGAAGAATTTGAAATGCAGCTGATTGATTTCCAGTCTAGTTCAATATGGATTCAGAAATTTACTGAAACAAGGAAAGA
This sequence comes from Araneus ventricosus, assembly GCA_013235015.1. Taxonomy (NCBI): domain Eukaryota; kingdom Metazoa; phylum Arthropoda; class Arachnida; order Araneae; family Araneidae; genus Araneus; species Araneus ventricosus. The sequence continues at coordinate 9,627 of BGPR01025659.1, forward strand.
GTTGGAATTAATTGAAACAGAAAGATTGACAAGCAATATAAGTAAAAATGCCAATAACAAAATTTTGGAAACATGGAATTCGTTACCAGACACATTTAACTGTTTGAAGAAGCTGGCGCGTGCTATTTTAAACATATTTTCATCTACCTATGCCTGCGAGTCATTATTTTCAGAGATGAATAACATTAAAGACTCGCTTAGAAACCGTTTGACAGATGACTCCAGTTCAGCATGCATCCTGCTAAAAGTAACATCTTACAACCCTAATATAAGTTATTTGTCATCTAATCTGCAACAACAGAAATCACACTAATGTTACTTTAATTTGAATTACGCGTATAACTGAGACATTGCAAAATGTATTTTTTTGTAGTAAATAAAGAGTTTTGAGTTGATAGTATTTAGTATTATTATTTTCCCAATAATCACGAAGTCAAAATTATTTGACGGCACGAAAAGAAAAAATGGCACGTTGACACATAAAGATTCGCCACCCCTGACCTAGGCCGATTCCTAATAAGTCATAATGTCAGACCAGTGTTAATGTTAAAAAATTTTTTCTATTCACTTTTAGTGAATTGCTTCATATCAAAGAAGGTCAGAGTCGTCATAGGACCATGGTCATGCTCCCTACAGAGTCATTAAAGTGATTTCTAAGAAACATGATAGATGTAACTCCGTATATCATCTGACATTGAACAACATGCTTTCTTGCGTTGCACTGTGACGTCGAATGCTCTCCTCTCCCCCGCCCCTGCAATATCCACAACGAATTCCAAAATTAAATGGGTGGTCTATATTTGACGTTCCCCATTTCACTTTTTACAAATTCGCTGTACATGCTGGTTCTCTTTCTTCAGTTGGTGAGGTGTGAAAGTTTAGACAAGAGGGTGCAATCCTCCGAACGCATTCAAAATTTCTTACCTCTTTTAACTTCAACAATCAACATGAGAGATGTTCATGTAAGAAGTCGATCCGACTAATCGAATAAAAAAATAGTAATGCAGAATTTGGTATGTCTTGTATGTATAAAAGCGAATAAAGCAAGCATGAAGGATCGCCTTCATGCTTGCTTGTCTATCCGCTTGTATTTTATCAAAAGCAACACTTGTTACATTCTCGCAAGCCTTAATTTTATGTCCTGTCAGAAATCCACACTTTTTCATTTATTTCACGGGAAACATTTTGACTCGACACAAAACAAAGTTGAAAAAAAGATATTCAACCACTGATAAATCAATCTTTTCAAACTTTCCTATATTGATTCCCGAAGGATTACTCTCTTTAAGGGCGGTTGACAGAATTGTTTGCATTGAAAGAGAACTTCGTGCGAAAATAAATACGGGTACTGCGGATGCTTTATTTACTTCAAGCTTTTTTATATTAGAAATCTTTTCTTAAACTCCCAATGCAATTCTGAATAGTGACAAAGGTGTGTTTGTTAAGGGACTGTACGGTACTGAAATCTTCAAAACTTCTGCGGGTAGTCAACAAATCCATCTATCCATCTGTTGAATAATTCCAAACTTAAAATATTTCTAGTTCAAAGGATTCCACACAAAAAGCTATTTTAAACTATTTTAGAACATTCTTTGGTTATACAAGAAACTAGTTTTTCATGCTGGAATAATACGTTTTTTTTCTTTTTCGAGAATGCGAAAAATTTATCTAACTTTGGAAAAAAGGAGGTTTTTTCAACACCTTTTTTCCTTTTTACCTTTGCAAATTTTTTGCTATTTTTCTTATTCAATATTTTTTTCTTTTACGTCTATAAATAATTTATTTTGAAAAATTACTGTTTGAAAGATTTAAGGTATCACCGTACGAATTCGATGAAAAAAAGTCATTTAAGGTTTTTATCTGAAGAATTCCGATGTTTTAAAGTGTCGCATTTAAATCCAAAGCGTTGAAGGAGGAATTAAAAATTGTTGGCGTTTTTCTTTCTTATTGAATGAGAAAAAACTAGGTTATTTGAACTAATGATTTCAAAAAACAATTAGAGAACTGATATGCTTCTAATTTTTTTGTTTCCGACTGAATGCTTTTTACTTCAGATTCTTTTATTTCAACAAACATTCAACATGCAATTTCATATTTAAATAAATATTATTGCGTGCTACTGTTTCATGGTATGAAATTATATTAATGGAGTTAAAGTTTAAAATTTTTTCCCTAATCCTGCATATTATAGGATTATTAACGAAATTAATACTTTCCTTTCTTTTATGCATACGTAGAATTTTAACTTTCTGTGGACTAATTGACGATATCTGATCACTTTTACATGTTCTGAATGGAGTCAATTCATGATCACAAACACACACATCACGTACAGCAGGCCGATTTCATTTTGCAACGCATTGTCCTTCATGTAGGAAAAAACAGAAAGCACGTTACCGCATAAGACAATGTGAAGTTAGATATTATGTGTAGTCACGTTTGTCGCGTCTCTGGCATCACAGGAAATTACTTCATTGGTAACATATCTTCTGTTTCGTTCAAAACAGACCACAGAGCTATTTTTATTAACAATATTTATGACACCAGCTCTTTCTTTTGAAATAATTACATTAATATTAGACATTCACATAAAATAAACACTAGGGACTTAAAAGAGTTAAGCATTTTGATCATCAAGTATCATTAACATAGTTTGAGTTCCCGGTGTTTGGGTACTTGTTCACTGCCTCTTATCTCAGCTCAGACTGAGTTGTCACAGGTCACAGCACACTGTGGTCCTGTTCATACCAGTAGGGCACTTGCATCTCTCTTTTATGTAGAGCATGTCATTTGTCATATATTGTAATTATTCAATAAAAAAACAAATTATCCACTAAGTTATGCGATTAGTTATAACCTATACATGGTAACGACAACCCTTAAATAGTTAAAACCATTTTCAGTAATGGTTGTTGTATTAATGATAAATATAAATTCGTAAAATATGCCAATAAAATTTATTGTTATATCAATAAAAAAGGTACCTTTTTAACATAACTTATGGTAATTTTACAATTTTTGTCATAAATAAATTTCACCATTTTTACTATACGTTTGTTTTAAATATGCAGATGATCAAACATCGAGGAATGTAAATTAAGCTTATGCATTATTATGGAACTTTTCATCATTACATTACATTACACTACCTGCATCCCCGTGATTAGAGCCATTTGGTTTCTTTCCAGTTTGGATGAATGGAGGTGAATTTTATTTTATTTTTTAGACAGGACAAGAACAAATAACGGGAACAAAAACAAAATAATAATGAAAAAAGAAACATACACTGGGCAGAACAACATAGAAAAAAATAAAAAATACTTGGGGGGGGGGGAAGAGATGACCCATAAGTAGCCGGAAGTGTGTGTCAGTCTGGGTGGATGCGTGCTCAATGATTATCTTCTACAATGAGATTGTTCTTATCACATATGAAGCGCATTAGGAGTCGAAGTCGGGTTCTTGATAAGTTATTCGTGAGAATGTTTTTCAAGCACTGTGATTTAAGTGACACTGCAGGAGTTTGGAAATGCCAGGAGAGGGTAAACCAACATTTTGCGGCATAGTGCATTGGATCTCCTTTCTCCTCATTAGAAGTTGTCATGTGTTCGAAGTTTGAAGCGATGAAGGTATGAAGGGAAGGGCCCGTGTCCTGTAACGAACATTAGTTCTTCGCTATTCCATCCTACTGGCTTGTTTGAGATCCTAGGCACTATATCGTGTATACTGCGGCCAGTTTCTCCGTTATCCCAGTTGTCTTGCCAGATGCTTAACCCTCTAATTTGTTAGATGTTTTGATCCAATAGGTGTAAACTCTTAAAAATTTGCTTTTAAAGTGAATAATTGGGCCTTTATTGCATTTAATTAAGTTTCTGAATTCTTAAGAATATTTTATCCATCGTAGTTTCAGAAATTATACACATAAACATAAATTGTATGCTTGTGAACTCGATATGACAAATGGGAAAATACGGCTCAAACGCTTAGAGGGTTAAAGCAGCTGACCTTATCTAAGATTTCAGGTAGGAAAGTGGCTTAGGGAGAAAGAAAGGATCGCCTTTTGCGATGGTTTCTTTGGCTAATTGGTCTGCGAATTCATTACCTAAATAACCGACATGAGCTTTGAGCCATCTCAGGTGAATGTTTTTATGGGAGAACAAAAGGGTGTGAATATCTCGGACCATACTATGGTGGGTTTTAGGGTTAAGTATGGCCATCAAACTTGACAAACTGTCTGTCCAAATTTTGATTGGTCTATGAAGGGAAAAAGCTGCTTCAATTGCCATGAGGCTATTATTCCATAGTTTTCGAGAAGGTAATATACGCTACCAGTGCCTTCTTCCGTTTTAGATCCATCAGCACATATAGCCTTGGCTCCTGAGTCTCTGTGATTTTCTGCAAATGAAATTTGATTGTGGGGAAGAAGATTATGGAGCGGAATATGAATTCCACTGCTTTTGCTTTCGTAATCTGTTGGGCTGAATATAAGGGTGAAAAAGTTGGATGAAGATCTTGCTCGAGAAACTCGGGCATAAGTTGCTTCTTGTTGGATTTGTAGGTGGAAAGGTTGAAGACCGGCGACCATTTGGAGAGCAGAGGTTGTGGTTGTCCTGTATGCACCAGTAATATAAAGGAGAAACAGACGTTGCATGGAGTCCAGATTTTTTGGAGTCGGGGTGTCATATTATGTGACCATAATATGGCATAGTGATATTCTATGGCTATTTTATACAATAGCCTTCTGATGTTCTTGTTGATGCCCCAAGTTTTTCCTGCGATTCTGCAGAGATGTTGCTATTGGTCCATGGCTCTTTTGCCCTGCTCTATTACGTGTGGTAAACAGCTTAATTTATGATCTATTGTAACGCCTAGATACATCAAATGGTTTTTGCGGCTAATTGGTTGATTGCCCCATTTAATCGCTGGTCCTCTGACAAGCTTGATGAAAAGGACATAGCTTGATTTTTCCATTAAGACGTGCAGTTTATTTTTGTCTGCCCAGTCTTTAAACTTGTCCCATGCTAATTTACTGTGCTTTCTGAGACTTTCTCTGGTGTTGTCTGTAACGAGGAACGCAAAGTAATCCGCAAATGCGTGTAGATGAACTCCTTGAGGCCACTGTACCGATAGGATTCCGTCTGCCACGATGGTAAAAAATGCTGGCCCGCTACATGAACTCTGTGGACATCCCTGAGTATGTTCCCAAAGGACCGGCCCTTAGCTGGTTTGCATCGCCACTTTTCTGATTTTTAGTGTGTTAATAAGTGTTTCGCTAATGTTGGAGAAGAGAGAGAAGGAAGCAAATCTATCTCTGATGAAAAATGTATTGCAGACTGTCAAATGCACAGGAGATATCTAAAGATATCAACACAGCGTGTTTTTCCTGCCTTCGAGCGTGTTCTAGGAGAGATGTGACATGTAGGAGTGCGTCGTCAGTTGACTTCCCTTCTCTAAATCCGTACTGCAGTGGATGTTGGAGTTTGTTTGTCTTTAATTGGAAGTTAAATCTTTGAAGAAGCAGTTTCTCTAGCAATTTGCCAAGTGTGGGGAGCAAATATATTGGTCTGTAAGATTTAGTGTTATGTTCATCTTTGCCCGTCTTGTGAAACAGAATAACAAGTCCAATTTTCAGAGGGTCCGGGAAACATTTAAGTTATAAACACTTATTGAAAAAGTCTGACAAAAGAGAGGGATAGGAGTTAAAAATTACTTTTACAATGATATTGTCAATGCCATCATATCCAAGGGCTTTGCCGTTATTGATTTATTTTTTATTTCCTAAATGACTTATACTGTTACTGTTCGGCATCATATTGCTTTATTTTATTTCTTTTAATATTAATGTATTTTATGTTTTGTATACTCTATTCTATTATTTTAATATTCTATTATTTTACTTTAATGTAATTTGATATTAGTGCATCGTGGGTAGTTTTGCGTCTCTGTATGCTTAGTTTGGCGCTTCCGCCAGGCACGCTACTAGTTTGTTTAAAGTTTACTAGCTGATCTTGGGCAGAGCATCTGAGCTCCGTTATACGCACAGCATGCATTTTCGACCAAATCAGCGCATTCCAGCCCCGTAGTTGATGTCCCATAACCCGCAAATCTGACAGATATGGCTTGATGAAAATGGAAATTATTCCTGTTAGTTAATGCATGCACCAAATGAAGATAATTTATTAAGGAATCATCTTAGAAAGAACAATGTTTACAGATTTTTTTAAAGTTTTTAATTTTTAAAGATTAAAAATAAATCATTTTAACTGTTAAGGTGGTACTAAAATGATAAGAGAGTTATGAGTAGAAGACAAAGGTAATGATCGCAAGTGAAAACACTCTGGGAAAAAGCATCAAGCTGGGGAAAAGTCATTCAAGCATCGAACTCTCCACGCTTGGTTATGAGCAAGACGTGTTGACGACTATGCTATCAGGACTTACATTATTAGAGTGAAACAGAATCATTTCTTTTATCGACGGGCATTTATATTGCAGAGAATAGAACGGAAAATTACCGAAAATACATTTTTCACAATAGTAAGTTTCATGATGGTCATCTCAGTTTGTGAATTAACACGACTTTCTGTTCGCTGACTAAACTATTTTGACGTTGATCTGAATGTCTTTTGCCTCACCAAAGTCCATCTGCTTCATTTCTAACTGATCTCTATCGAATAATTTCATCCAAGGTTTTATTATATTTTAAGAAATATTGTGAACTCTACATCTTGAACTCATTTTTTTCGAGAAAAAGTTATTTAACTCCAGAATGAATATAGTAGCAGACTATGCTTATGAAGTTATGTCTAACATGGAGGAGGCTACCAGTTTTTTTTTTGTAAACAAACCATTCGTTGCCATCAGCAAAAAAGAAATTAACACCTTTTTTACGCCCGGTACCTTAGAGTTTTATACATATAGATTGCCAACGTAATGATTCTGCCCGCAACACCCATACTGACGGGCATTCTTTTAGCTGTCTGCTGTCAATACCCACATGAACGGGTCGCAAATTCTTTTGCATTTCAAACTTGTTTCCGCCTTGTCGAGCACACTTGTGTTTAACTGCAACATGCTGTTAACTCCAATTTTTGCTCATTAATGAATGGCATATGGAATTGTATATTTTGTATATAATTATGTTAATAGTGTGTGAATAGAGAACTTTTAATATTGCAACACTGATTCTTGATTCTTTATCTAAACAATACCAAAGTTAAAATCCTTTTCAATCAACCCATTTTTCCAACATTTGTTCCTGAGTTATATTTTTAGTAACTCGTGATCTCAACGACAACGCACCGCAACATTACAAAGCTTGACATATTAATTGAGTTATTTATTTGAAACTCTATCTCTGTGATCGAAATGCATACAAAATGTGAGCCCTTGAACTGGTTGCCTGAGCCCAATAATGCTTCGATCACATTCGACGTTTAAAGGTTATTTTTTAGACTTAAATCCTCTTTCAGATAGAAAAAAAGCAATCGATTTCAAATCGGGTGATCCATCTCCTTTTTTTCATACGGATATTTTTCGAAATTACCTTCTAAGTTTGCTGAAAGTAGAAAAATATTTGCTTCTAGTCAGTTCTGTAAAAGCGGGAAAACTGCTGTATTTAGATAACGTTTTCTCATATCTAGGGAATTGTCCGTTTTTCGGGAAAGATTCCCCTAAACTTGCTTTTTAGAAAAGGCATGCATGTTTGCGGGTTGTGAAAAGGGATGTTTGAGTATAAAAACTTGTGAAATGTACTAAAATATTTTTAAATGAGAAAGGTATAGGCATCAGTTATGTGCTTGAATAAGAAATTTAATTCAAATTAATTGCTGATTTTTATTCTCATTCGATTCCAAAAATAAATAAAAACAATTTAATTAATAAAACCATTCAGAGTTTGTTGGCAAAGATTAATAATTAAAATTTTTATTTAAATAACCTCAATCTGTGCTAAATATTGCTATCCCTCATCGATAACTTATTTCAAAAAGTATGGTCATATTTTAAAAAGATTTCTACAATAGCATTACTTTCCTTTAATTTTTATTTCGTCTTTCAGATTTATTCTTCTTCCTGGTATTTTATATTTCTGGAATAACCTTTGTCTACTATGTTTTCATTTTTTCTGCTATTTTCTTCACATCCGTATACTATCAGAAAAAAGTACAAAACGTTTGAGAACAAAACCGTTCAGATAAACCGAAAACATGTTGCAATTAGAATGATTTAAAACTAGTACGATGTAATATCTTTTGTAAAAAGTATTACATTTCGCATGAGTTTAATATTTTCCAGGTATGATGTAACATAATGTTGTTTTGGGTAGATAAAGTCCTGTTTAGGAGAGAGAGAATTCGATAGAGAAAGCATAGTATTATTTTGGGTAGAGTTGGTGGACATAAAATGTGGACAACAAATAAAGAACTGTAATGTCTTCAAAAAGCTGTCGGTGCATCGAAGAGTCTTCCAAGCGAAGGCTTAAGAGAGAAAAAAAAGTACAAAATTGAGTTATCATGTGCCAACTTGATATTTTTTGGGTTGAAAAAGCTTGATGGGTTTTTTTGGTAGAGTTGATACAATAGTTACAAAGAATGTCTTTAACCGCTTAATAATCGAATTATTTTGAGTTTTTGGCCAAACCTACGGTATATAGAACGAATTAACTCGGATTATGTCCTTAAGTGGTTAAGCTGGCGGTGTATCGAAGAATCTGCCAGTCAAAAGCTTGAGAGAAAACGTAGACCTTATTTTGTTTATTATCAGTTTAATTTGTCATTTCATTTAACAGTATGTTTCAAAAAAAAGTAGTAATGAATAGTGTAGAATAGTAACAAGTAGTATAAAAAGCAATATGGAAGCCGTTACAGTTTGTAGCAACGAATTCAATGTTATATTCAGATATACTTCTAAAACAAGGAACATGAGAAAAAGATATTCATGATTATTTAAGTACTAATTATTAATTTACAACTTGCTGCAAAAAAATTCTACACGATTGTTACCTTTCTATCATAGATTTCCTTTTATAGTAGATGTATTAAATTATAAGATGGATGTGTACAGCGTGGTAATCAGCTTCATGTCCATCCATGGTTCTTCATTTATGTCAGGAACGTAGTTTATCTCAGATGAAGTTGCAACTTCATCAATTTTCGCTGCTGCATCGCCATACGTAAAATTTTCTTAGTGCCATCTGTTTAAAGTCGCATACGTAAAATTTATCAAAATAAATTCTGTTTCTACTCTCTTGTTATATGTTCTATTGCTGTAATAAGTAAAAAATGTATCTGTTCATCAAGTGCATGTAAAAGAAAAATGCAATATAGTTATAACTGCTATACTATACCCTGTGTAATCCAAACTTAAAATTGGAGGGTGATAGAAAGAAAAATTTTACAAACATATTCTTTTTCAGCACTATGAAATCTATAAGAAACACCCAATGTATATTGAGGAACGTAAAATTCGTTAAGATTTGTTTTTCAGTGTAATTTTGAATGACAATCGTTAAAATGTTAAATAGAATACTCAGTTTCATGTCATGTTTTATTTTCCTTTTCTGGTCATTAAAAATAGAACTAAATATAAATGATCTGGCAAAGACAAGAAATCTTTAAATATTTTTAATTTCAGTTTAAATTATGCTTAAAAAGTAATATCTCAGAAAAACAATAATAGGTTGTTGGATTTTTGAAATAAATTCATTTAAATACAATTTTAAGCTAAATATTTATATTGATTAGAAAATTTATATCGCCTTAAAAAACTGCTTTGGAAAAATAAAATTGTTAGGGTTAATATCAAATTCGAATATAGTTGTTACAAATAACAGCAGGAAAAGTTTGAAAAGCTTTAGTTCGTATTATTTTCGATATACGAAGTATTTCCTTGCATTTCTTGATTATCTCATCTTAAAACATACTTTGAAGATTTACAATAAGTTTATTTGAAGTTCAGTGTTCTTCCAGAATGCTTTCAATCGTTGCTCAAATTAGCACTTGTCTGACTTTTAACCTTCCAATTTCAAGCAGTTTTTAATCGCACTTCAGTTGAAGTGCTTACAAATAGTCCGAATACCAATGCAACAAAACGAATTGTTATTGATGCACTATAAGGAATTGCCCGACGCCTGAGGGTTTAACTTTTGACCGATTGAGTTATAAATATTTTCCTCTTGACTGTGGCTATCTAAGCCTAACTTGACTTTACAAAATAGGCACTTTTCATCATCCATCATTATTCCTTTGTGAAGGCCAAAAAAGCAAGTCACGAAAATTCTCGTGATATTTGGCTCTGAATAGGAAAACTAAATAAATGCAATGTCTTACGGCTATCCACGTGGTCTGAAGATATTAACAAAATATTTCATTACCAATTCTGAACCAATGACCCGAAACAGATCTAGATTGGATAATTTTACTACACATCCTTAAACAGCTTGTTGAAGTCAAGGTTTCTGACCAGGCGGGATTCTTGCAAAAGCATAAAGTATAATTTTGATCAATTGCAAATCTCCAAAGCCTTCCACCGCTATGATAATTTCAGGAATCTAATAACGTGAATAAGGAGAAAGGTATAAGAAGAGTGAAAAGCTAATAAACATATAAGAAGATCAATTATAGTGCCAGTTGCAGCCAATCCTGTTGTGATTGTTAAGTCGATGATTATGCTTTCTCCTCTTCATCACGATCATATTAAAAAGCAATATATCTTATGTTTGAATCACTCAGGTAGAGACATCAATTATGAGCTTCTCTCCCCCTCGTTTTGTAAATGACAATGGAGATTCTATCTAATAAAAATGTATCTCCACGACTTACTTTTTTTCTATGCCCTTCGTGTATTGTGGAAGCTTCTATTTTGGAAGAAGAAAAAACATTTTTTTTCTTTCCATTTTGTGATAGCATGTATTTTGTAATTGGATCATCACTTTTATCTTGGTTGTTTGGTATCAGGTGCCTTAATGACGACTGAAGAAAAAAAGGGTAGGCCTTCAAAAAATGTTTATTAGATATGCATTCACCTAGATAAAAGCAGCGGCCTAGCGACCGGGGGAGCAAAGGGGAGATAGATGCCACGGACGCCAGTTTTAGGGTGCGCCATGGAGTCAAAACATAACTGCGTTTATGTCATTTTTTAAAGCAAAATCTGATGAGGGGCGTAAAAATAATACCATGACCCGAGCACCACTGGCCATGTTGACAGAACGTTAATGCATTTATCTCACTCTTTAAAGTTAAATACAGTGAGAGAGTTTTTTTTGTTTTGTTTTGTCTTGGACGCACACCAACCAATTTACCCAAATGGCTGTAAGGTCTACAACGGTCGGCGGGAGACAACTTAAATTTATTTTACACACTATGCCCTGAACAGGGACTGTGAATTAAAACAGATTGAGTTACAAAACGCAGTTGTTCACCCATACAAGTGGGGAGAAAGACTGGTCACAAATGCTCAATCCACCTAATGTGGGGAGTAGTTGACTATAATGGAAATGCTCTCACTTAATATATAAAACCACAAGTAAAAACTAAAACTACCACATACATAAAATGCCTAAAATCTGTTAGGGCAAAGAAGTAGAACGGATAATAGCATAAAAGCAAATGAAATAACCAAGAATAATATACAGTAAAAAAGTAATACGAAAAAAGTGAAAGATAAAAATCTAAAACCAATAAATAAAGCACTAAACAATACTTCCATAATAACAGGAGTATCATAACCCTCCGGACACAGAGCTCTGAATACAGATTTAAACACCTTAAAAAAATCAGATCAACTCATAAAATCAAACCTTAACACAAGCAAAAAAAAATAAACACGAACACTCCATACCATGTCAACCAAGTCAAAAACACTTTCTTAAAAACTGTGATATATGCTAAAAACCATCTTCTTCCTTTTCACATCAACAGAGGGATCCTTAGATGATAGACCCATCAGATCTGGTAGTCAAATCAATTAAAATTTCAGATAAAATTTAGAAAATGCCCCTGTAAATACATTATTACAGGGGTTCCTGAGATACAATTTATAAAATAATTAAAAACATTCTAGTTAAACATTGTTAATATCATAAAAAGATTAAAACAATCAACAAGACAACAATTAGAGAGTAAAAGCACCATGCCCCGCGCGTTGTGCACTCAAGTTAAGCCACTGATGATGACGGAGGGGAGGGGGTCATATTATGATCAGGACGCCACTTATTCTCGCTACTTCACCGGACAAAAAGGGTGCTACTTTTTTATTCAAAGAGAGACATGAGAGTGGATAAAGTCTTCTGACAAAATCGAGCTAATGATAAGTAAGTTTTGAAAATATTAAAATAATGTATTGCCATCGAGAACATACAAATGTTCAAGATTCTGAAAATATCGAGCAAAAAAATCTTTACAAATATGAAACAAGTGAAGTTAAGTAAAAGTGTGTAATAAGTTGCTTATGATAAAGTTTAAGCAAAGTTAGCTACAAGGCTTTGCAAACACTCATTTCTTGCTATGCATATTGAAAGTTTTCATTTCTTTCCCTTAGGGTAAAGGCGA
>BGPR01025660.1:0-22167 GCA_013235015.1 Araneus ventricosus
ACCCTGTTCACGAAACGTTTCATTACACTCCTCACCCCCGTACAGCAAATCATGCCCCCCTGTCGGAAAGACACTACCTCCGCTCTTGGTTTTTAAGTAACAAATGTTACAACAAACTGAAATGACAAAACATTTCGTTGCGGGTCATCTTCAAGAGAGTTTTTTTCAATATAAAAAATCTTAATGCAACATTAATTTTAAACAAAACAGTAAACAAACAACTACATATCTTTTTTTTTTATCTATACTTAATATTCAAATAAAATGTTTACCAGGACTGTTGACATGTGAGTCATTCCTCCAATTATTATTTTTATTATTATTATTAATAATAATAATAATAATAATAATAATAATAATAATAATAATAATAATAATAATAATAATAAAAACTGGACGATACTGATCTGCAAACGAATTTAAAAAGTTGAAAAAATCCTAAGCATAATGTTCTGAAATTTAAGAGATACTTGATTTTAATTTGAGTATGTTCGAGTTCGTGGTCCTTGTAAATCAAATGGAAGCACAAAATTAAATTACCCTGAAAATACCGCAAAAATATCTCGAGGCCGCGGGCCCCCAAAAATTGCGGTGCCAATAGGCAGTTGCCTACTATGCCTATTTGGTAATCCGGCCCTGGGCATATTATCTGTCAATTTCGTGATGCGATATTCATGATGTAAAGATCGTTCAAGATGCTCTATAGGGCTAACCTTTGAACCTAGAACTACCTAATTTGGAACACAGTTATTTCTTGGATAGTCGGTGCTCACTATGGAAGGATTTTGAAATTTAAATTAACTAAAAATTAATCGATATGTTAATGTTTTTCTGAATAAATGCGGAGCATCTTATAGCACAAAGACTATTTTTACACCAGTTTAAAATTTAAAAAATTAGCCTTTCAATGATGCCATTTTTATTTTTCTGCATTTTTTTCTTGAATTTTAATTTATGTAAAAAATCGACAGTTGCATTCGATGCAATAAAGACAGATGAAGACAAAATAGACCGAAACTGGCAAAAGAGTCAAACCTGTCATACATAAAACTATGGTGACAGAAAGTATTAAAAGTTTAATTTATGAGTGGTTTGCTTTAAAATAAGAAAATAATTTATCATGTATATTTATGCAATCAAAAATTTTACTTTTACTTTAAACGAATATATTACCACTGTTAGAAGTATATACATCTCCGGAAAAATAAATTCAAACTTACTAACAGCGATTTGTTTTTGACCGTGATAAATAATTTATTGATAAAAACTCTCCTCATTTCCGAAAAAAAGTAATCTAACTATCTTCTAAGAAAATAGCAGGAACCGATATCAAAAATTCAAAGTAAAAGCTATTTGTTCTACAATCTCAGCAAAAACACTTCGATCTTCCAGGTAACGCCGAAAAAAGCAAAAATAACAAAATAACTCGAGGCAGTTCGGTACAAAAATAAAAAGAAAAAAGAACCTTTTGTGATGATACTTTTTTTTTAAATATAGAGTTCCCAAAAGCTCAGCCCTGAGTAATTAGAAATTCCCCGCTATGCTCTTGACATCGCATCGTTCACCGAGACTAAAATGGAGGAAAAATGGCGCAAGTTGTGAGATGTCGGTTCCAGTTACGGGTAAATAGCTGGAAATGAAACTGAAATGCGATCACTTCTGTTCGTTGAACGGAATTCGATTAGTTTCTTCGGGTGGGGAAAGATTCGGAAAGGCGATACCGTGACTTTTTTACTCTCTCGCATACGTTGTAGACAGTGAGATAGTATACTAATGTCGAAAAATTCAGCCTCTAGATTTTAATGAATGTTCGAGCAAGAGATGTACAGCAGAACCCCAGGAATTCGAAATTTCGGATCATTCGAACATCTTTTCTGAATTTTCTTAAAAACATTTAATGAAAAATGAAGGGAAAATAACAATTAGGAATCGGAAGCAAAGCTAATGTTTATTCCTAACTTAAAAGAAGTATTCGAATTGGTTTTTGAGAATGAATACAGCTCCTTAATTAGTAGAAACAAACCAAGATATTTTCTTTTTATCCCAACTTGTTCGTCATTGTACCATGCGAATCGCCGCGTGCTCTTTCTGAACATCTTCACAGAGCACCCAGAGTCAATACTCTACTGTATTTGGTTTATCAAGAGTATTTAACCGAATTTTCCTGATAATCCGAATTCCCCGAAATCCGGACAAAGGTCAGCACCAAATAGTTCGGATTCCTGGGGTTCTACTGTATATGTTACCGGCAATGCATGAAATGCCGGCATTCTATAGAATACCTAGGCATTTTATAGAATGGCGGGCGTTTTTAGGCAGAGTATGAAATATGAGATTTATTACATACTTTTCCTAGGCATTGTATATAATACCTAGGCATTCTATAGAATGACAAATGCTATTTAGGCAAAGTATGAAAAAAAGTTCATAATAAGGCTATTATTTAAAAGGCGTGCATTCCTCAAAAATACAAATGTTATTTAGAAAAAATAATAAAAGAGTACCATTAAAAAATCTTTTATTCAAAATGAAAGTTTTCATTTCAAAGTTTATGCCTTTCTTATTAAAGAAAACAAAATAAATTATGAATCTACTTATTAACATCAAGGAAGCAAATAATTTAATTTTCAATTGCACTTAACTTTATTTCTTATATAATCAAATCGGCGATTTATTTCATACTTTGCCGGTTTGTCATTTGGAATTCTATAGAATGCCTAGGAAATGTGTGAAATGTTAATCGTTTCATACATTGCCGCT
Source organism: Araneus ventricosus (assembly GCA_013235015.1). Classification (NCBI taxonomy): domain Eukaryota; kingdom Metazoa; phylum Arthropoda; class Arachnida; order Araneae; family Araneidae; genus Araneus; species Araneus ventricosus. Next base: position 2,761 of record BGPR01025660.1, read on the forward strand.
AGTTTTAGGCATTGTATACAATGCTTAGGCATTCTACAGAATGCCGGATTTCAAACTTTGCCGGTAACATATACATGTTAATTTTTTATGTAAACATGGTGAGGTTGCTCGGAAATAGTGTCCTCAGCCTTAAATGTTGCTCGGGTCTCTTTCCGGAGAGGAAGGTCACTAAAAGATTCTACAACCACTGGACTGAATCAACCCTCCGGGATAATTGACCGAACGAAGCGAGGTTTACGTTTTAACTCCAGCATTTTGCACTTGTCTGTCTGTATGTTTGTTACGCGAATACTACCAAATCCGCTGTTCGAATTCCTACAAATTTGGCAGAAATATTTCTTGAAGCAATAGAAAACGGTGTATATGTTTTATTTTTACTTATTTTAGTTCGGTAATAAAATAATTATTTTAATTATATTTAATTATTATATTAATTTGTAATAAAAGATTTAGTGGCAACCAACTATTAAGATTATGATATCAGAGTTGTAAATAAACACAGTTCGCTTATGGATATGTATCGCTGTGCATCATTATACGCTTTTCGTTAAATAAATGTTACCTATTTTTATAATATTTCGCTGCCTTTTAGTTAAAAATTTATATTTAAACTCATTTACCATCTAAACTATTTCTTTTTTAACCGATATAGAACAGTAACCAATTTAAAGAACTTTAATAATTCGAAATGGAATTATCAGACGCTTCTCGCCAAGGTAATTTCGCCTGCCTTATAAATCGTCTGATCTCCATAGCAACGGTAATTTTTCGCTTATGTATATTTCTTTGCCAAATTGTAATATTTATCGCCATGTTATTTTGAGTTCCATCTTCTTAGTTCGAACGAAGTGGAAACAATATTTTAATTTGATGCCTTTATTTAATAGCGAAGTTTTCTCGATGATATTTTTTAAATAACCAATTAAGGAATCAATTTTTCTCTGTGAATTTTTGGTGCCATCTTTTTCAAAATATTTTGAAATGCCTCTTAAAGATAAGCGAAATAAAAGAGCTAGAGACGTTTTGCAAATTCAGCAGATTGCGAACCATTTTATCCATATTATTCTCTAATTTGCCGCTCCTTAAGAATTGTACTATACTTTTGTACACCAGTGTATCTCCTGGAGAGTCAAATTATGATGCCCGGTGTCTCTAAAAACAATGCTGTCTTCACAATGGATAACATTTGCTAATCTTTTAAAAAATGTGATGAAGAGAAAATCTTAGATTTTTCTTATTTTGAGTTAGGTCAACTGTTCACACAGATAAGTTTTATTACATAAAATGCTTTAGATCAGCTGTTGATTTTGTTAGGTAAAAGTCTAAAGCTTTAAAATATCAAAAAAATTGCTAGACCAAGCAATGTTGGGGTAGGTACTGATCGTTATTAAGCGAGCAAAACTAGAACAGTTTCAACTCGATCATTTAGCACTTCGTCTGTTTGTAAATTTGTTTGTTACGCAGTCACTACCAAACGCGTTGTTCGATTTTTTTCGAATTTGGCATGAACGTTCCCTGAGGTAATAGAAAATGACGTATAGGTAAGAATTTTTATTTTTTGATTCCATATCAAGACGGTGGTCGTTTTAATGGCTTCAGTGTCTTGATGAGCCAATGGCGAATTTGGCAGCATTGAAACATTTGAAGCATTTTGAAAAAAGCGAGATATTTAATTCTAATTTTGTGAATATTGATAAAAGCAGACATTTAATTGAGGTTTTGTTCATACTGATGAAAGTAAAGTTTTGTCTTAATAATTTGCATTGGAAAAAGAGAGATAAGATCACAGTTCCATGTTGAGAGCTGCTTTTTCCAGTTTAGTTCCATCTGATCTTGTTCTCATCTTTTCTTGAAAGCATGTTTTTTCAATGGTTCGCAGATGATTCATGTTATAAAAATTTGAAGACTCATGTTACAAAAATTTGAATCATGTTATAAAAATTTAACGACTCATGTTATAAAAATTTAACGACTCATGTTATAAAAATTTGAAGACTGATGTTATAAAAATTTGAATCATGTTATAAAAATTTGAAGAATGATGTTATAAAAATTTGAAGACCCATGTTATAAAAATTTGAATCATGTTATAAAAATTGGAAGACTCATGTTATAAAAATTTGAAGACTCATGTTATAAAAATTTGAAGACTTCAATCTCGAGCGCAAAAGTTTCTACAATTTTGTTCCAGAATATTTTTGATGTAACTTTATTAATAAGTTAACACATTTGTTTTGTAAACACAGGAAATAAAATTTGTGTATAATATAGGTGTACAATATAGTACATTGATTGGTTAAAGATTGTAAACATAAATTTATAAGATAGTGTGTATATGGGAGGGAGTTAGATACCTCCTCGGGAGAGTGTCTAGTGTGCCTGGAAACAGTATTGACGTATTTAATGACAGCATTGGAAAAGCCCGTAAAGACTGGGATGAAAAACAGATCTTTGGGGGGCGTGAGGTCTTCTGTTCACAGAATCACTAGTTAGGTCAAATTCAGAAACAGACGAGTCTTAAATTAAACAAATTTATTGACTGAGCGAAGCGAGGTATTGTTTTAACTCGGCTGTTCGGCATTTCGTCCGTTAGTCTGTAAATCTGTTTGTTGCTCAGTCACGAACATACGCGTTTTCTTCATGAATGTTCCTGGAAGTCATTAAACAACCCATATGTGTAAAGAGTTTTCTTTTAACGTAGGACTACGTTCCTCCCATTGGGGACTCAGGAAGGAATTTGATTCACACGCCAAAACGCTAGAATACTAGGTATGGGAGATCCTTTATATCTCAGTAACTACGTACGTTAAAAACATAACTAATGTCTTATTTTAGAGTTAAAGGGTAACAACAGAAATTACCAAAAAAATTGAAAATCGGAATTGTAGTTCAGCGACTACTGAGTCACAAATTTGGGCAAAAGTACGCATGAATTGGTGACGCTGCGCAATGTCAACACCAACCCTTAACCAGGGTTTCTGATTTCTCACCCTTTTTTCCTTCCCGGGAATTTACGGGGAATCCCGGGATATAACAGTCATTCCCGGGAATGCATCAAAATTTGAAAAAAAATCTAAAATTGTGTTACTTTTGATTGATATCGATAATAGAAAAGCCCAGAGATGTCTCTGACGCTGGCCGGAGTTTAAAATAACCCCGCCCCTTTTTGTCTGCGTCATTATTGAACAGGCCAATAGGATGATTATATAAGAGGGGCGGAGTTTAAAATAACCCCGCCTCTTTTGTCTGCGTTATTATTGAACGAGCCAATCGGATGATTGTATCATAATATTAACTCAGCTTTCAACAATGAAATAGAAACACGCAATTAAATATTTGTTTAAGGTATCCGACTAGTTTAAAATCATCATTTTTGATGAAATTACCAAACAAATTTTTATGACTTCATTTTGTTGCCTGTTTAATCAGCTTTCTAAAACTGCCTCACTTTTTACTCTACGTGAATTACAAATGGAGTTACAGCTGTTTTATTACCGAACTGTAAGCATTATTTTATGTTGCATGAAAACTTTAAATGTGTTTTCTGAGAAATGTTATTTTTGAGGAAAACTGTCGACCGTAACAATGATTTCTCAAAAAGTTATTCAAGTATTGATATGAAATTTTCTGAAATTGTTTCCTGTAATATGCTTGATGTTTTCCTCTAAAAACTAAGGTCAATTTTAAAATCAAGTATTATTTTTAAGTGCTTAAATATAAACGAAAAGCATTTTTTATGAAAAATTACCAGTTTAGTAACTATGTTCAGCTATATCTCAAAACTATTTTGAAGTACAAGAAATATTTTAGAGCAAAACACAGATAACTGTCATAAAAATGTACTCCTACAAAGATTTATGTATATTTAGAATATGATTTTGTCTATGGCTGTTAGCGTAAGGCAAATATTTCAGTCATTTTTCTTCAAATTTCTCAGTTTTTTTTAAAAAAAATTTATTTTGAAATCCTAATTGTACAATATTTTCATAGTTTTAAAACATATTCAGTTGAAAAATAACATTAAAAAATATATATAAGTTATTTTTCAAAAAAATGTCTCCGAACACAGTCGGATACCTTAAACAATGAAAACGGATTGAATTGCGTTTCAACATGAAAAGTATTGTTGTAAGTTATGCCGAAAAATATTTTTTATTTCTTAATCTCTCTAGCAATCTACGTGAGATTTTCTTCAACAACTTTCGGTAGTAAATCTGTGACAATCAAATCTGAGATATTATTGGCTAGCTAAAAGCCCGCCTCAGATGGGCACAAATCTTCTAGTCATTAATGATTACGCAAATGGGTATTCATTAATTCCAAAATTTATACTCCTTTATATACTGAGCTACATTGTACAAATAAAATATATTAATCATTCATTTTTAAAGTATGATGGGTATGATTTTCTGAGTGCGAAGAGTTGGACAGCTATTCGTCTGCCTCGCAAAAAAGTATTGTCATAATTATTTTAGCTTGTTGAACCAAAGAATTTTTACTTGGTAAACGTGAAAGATCAACAATAACTGCAGAAGCATCGTACTTTCTCCCAAAATTTAGATATCGCATTAATCCAACTAAACTAACATCGCGTCTCTCACTAATTCTTTGGACCAAAGAAAACATTTTATATTCTTAGCAAATTCTGAGTTTTGTTGGTTCAACTCTCCAATAATAAAAGCAATTACTCCATCGGCAGTTAGCAAATTCGGGTTTCGACTGTTTAGTTTTTCTAGGCCAATTTTTTCTGGCTTCACGCCTGCTACAATTGCAGCCAGAGTTTCAAATTCTACATTAACAAAAATTTGTTGTTCTTTAACCTTCCAGCGGGCGCGCTAAAATATTTCACACGAGCGGGCGCGTGTCGTACTTTATACGACACAATAATTTTCTTCATTTTTACAAAGGCAGCTGCAAATTATTTCATAATACTAATAAGAGACACGTCAGAGAAGCAAATCTTTTCATCAGGAAAGAAAATTAATTTTAATATTATTAGCAAAATCTTAAATTATACTGAAATCAGATAAAGTAATGAGATTTAATAATATCTATACTTATAAAAGGCAATGTTTGTGTGTGTGTTTATCTGCGATGGCCAGACGAAGCTATCGCACTTACAGCCATGAAATTTAGCACACAGGTAGTCGTAATGGTGACTGAATGCACCTCGAATCCGAAATTTTAAAATTTAATCTAGAAATTTTTTTATTTAATGTTTTGTGTTGTTTTGGTTGATTTTTCGCACTAATTTCTCAATAGAATGGTTTCAAATAATTGTACGACAAAAATAGATACACCATCGGAAAGAGCATGCCATTTCCGTTCTAATGAAGTTAGTTTTGAATTTCTAACGCAATTTACTGAATTTTGAGAAATTTTTAAAAATAGCCAGTTTTGGCATTGAGATGTTACTTTTGATTTTAAATTTGTTGCATCCGACTTTCTAATAACACTATTAATTTTAATTTTTTCAGCTTATAACTAGAACGGTTCTGTCGGATTTAAAACAAGAACGGTTAAAATATCTTTTCCCGTGTTTTTTTAGTTAATTTTTTTCTGGACGGTTGAGAGTTATTTTTCTCGACCGAATTCCTCGCGCGGCAATTCTTCGGAACGTAGATGGCGATTTTGATTGGCGGACGCGCAGGATACGTCATGACCTTCACCTGAATGAATTACTTCGATTACTATTTTCGGATTCAATTTTATATTTTGCTTGCTGTATAATAATTACTTTCACGTTGAAATTTTGTAATATTGTTTTGGATTAACGTACCTAACGTGTGTATCTTTTGTTTTGATTTTGTTTTAAAAACTTTTTCGTGTCATTGTTGTCATTTTTTCCCCAGTCCTGATTCCACGGGCAACGCCGTGCGCGTACTGCTAGTTATTTTATAAAAAAAAATTATTAAGCAATATATAATAAAAAATTATAATACCAACTAAGATTTACAACAAAGTTTTCCTTCTTGGTTTCTAATCTTTTTCCTTGCATATGAAACATTTGCTGGAGAATGACGCTTACAAGTACACTATATATTGCACCTACTGTATTTTATGGATTTTGATGATCGTTTTATTTCTTTCAAACACAAACCACAAGCCCGTCTTCTCAATGCTGGTTGCTGTTCACTTACTTTTTCAGGTTGTGATGTATAATTTAGACTTAAAGACATGGTAATGTCATATGACGATGGTCAGATTTCTTTGATTTGGAGTAGTGAGGTATTTTTTCATAAGACTGAACGTTAAGATTTTCAAGAAAAATTCTGCGGCTTGGCGGATTTTTGGCAGGAATATTACATATTAACTATCTTTGATAATGTAAAATTAAATATTAAATCGCCCTAATCCGCACTGGCTTTATAATTATCAAACTGAAACGTTAAGACGTGAAAAAATTATCAAGTTACACGAGCGGGCGCGCTGAATAAACTTTACAGCAGAAGCATAAAACAGTATAAAAATACCTTGAAACTGGGATAAACCCATTTAATCCTGAAGAGAGGGGTCGCATGAAGGAATAACAATGACTTTCAGACAGTTTTGACTCCGAATAAGAAAACAGGGTATGAAAAATCCCGTTTGTCGTAAAGTTTGCGCAGGTGCGCCCGCTAGAAGGTTAATATCAGTTAATGCTTTTGAAATTGCTGATTTTATTTCTAAAAATCTTTCAAGTAATGCCAACAAACTATTACAGTGTGTTTTGGCGTCTAAACAAACCATCTTTTCACAGCGCGTTTTTTTCCCAGTTATACAAAAAGGATGAAAATCTTACGAATTCCCGGGAAAGAAACCCTACCCTTAACTCTAAGCCCTTAAAGACTGCAATGAAGAGAAGATCTTAGTCTTTATTTGACGTAGATTTACGTCCCTTCATAGCGGTCTAATGGTGTGTCGGGAAAGGAAAAAATTATGACGCTTTTCGTGGTAAAGTTCAACGCTTATAGCTCCGCAACCAAATAACAAAGAGAGTTGGGTTTAGTTTCATTTAACAGAAAAAGATAGACATTGAAGATTGCAAAAATAATTTTAGAATTTGGAATTACAGTTTAGTCACAGTCGAGTTGCAAAGTTGATGAAAATCACGAAAAATTTGATGACGTCACAGGAACCGATGCGCGCGCGCGCAGTGACCAACCTAACTTCCCGCGCTTTCTCATACCTAACTGTCTGGCGGCCTCAGTCGCTTGCTGCAGTCGGTTGTGAGCGGCATATTAACTGGATTTTCCAAATTTTGTTTCGTAGAAATTTCAAGAGTACGACATAGATAAAGACGTACCGATCATTATGATGGCAGCCTTCAATATAGACGAAACGAGAAGGCATTTGACTTTCTTAAACATCATTTAACTGTCAATATGGTTCCTACAAACTATCCTAGGCAATTCACAAACTATCCTAGGCACATTAGGCAATTCAATCATCGATCTTGCGCTCACGCGAATTATTACTCCAGAATTGTTGAATTACGTTTGCTATTTCTCGTACCATCGTCCGATTTTACATAAGATAGTTGCTAAAAGAAATATTGTATGCAATATTAATAGCATGAATAAATATATTACATTTGAAAACAAGAATTTTTTTCACAAAAAAACCTCAACCAAAATCACGAATCAGTCATATCAATTGAGAGTTACAAAGAGCTTCTCCAGTCACATAATCTCAGAGTCACAAAGAGTAACTTCAGTCACATAATCTCAGAGTCACGAAGAGTAACTTCAGTCACATAACCTCAGAGTCACAAAGAGTTACTTCAGTCACATATGCCAGAGTCACGAAGAGGCAACTTCAGTCACATAATCGTCAGAGTCAATAGCATAAGAGTAACTTCAGTCACATAATCTCAGAGTCACGAAGAGTTACTTCAGTCAATAATCTCAGAGTCACAAAGAGTTACTTCAGTCACATAATCTCAGAGTCACAAAGAGTTACCAGTCACATAATCTCAGAGTCACAAGAGTTACTTGGTCACATAATCTCAGAGTCACGAAGAGTAACTTCAGTCACATAATCTCAGAGTCACGAAGAGTAACTTCAGTCACATAATCTCAGAGTCACGAAGAGTTACTTCAGTCACATATATCAGAGTCACGAAGAGTAACTTCAGTCACATAATCTCAGAGTCACGAAGAGTAACTTGAGTCACATAATTCAGAGTCACGAAGAGTAACTTCAGTCACATAATCTCAGAAACAAGAGTACTTCAGTCACATAACCTCAGAGTCACAAGAGTTACTTCAGTGACATATCTCAGAGTCACAAATAGTACTTCAGTGACATAATCTCAGAGTCACAAAGAGTTACTTCAGTCACATAATCTCGAGAAAGAGTTTCTTCAGTCACATAATCTCGAGTCACAAAGAGTTACTTAGTGGACATAACTCAGAGTCACAAAAGTTACTTCAGTGACATAATCTCAGAGTCACGAAGAGTTGACTTCAGTCGATAATCTCAGAGTCACAAAGAGTTACTTCAGTCACATAATCTCAGAGTCACGAGAGTAACTTCAGTCACATAATCTCAGAGTCACAAAGAGTTACTTCAGTCACATAATCTCAGAGTCACAAGAGTTACTAGTCACATAATTCAGCGTCACAAAGATTACTTCAGTCACATAATCTCAGAGTCACAAAGAGTTATTTGTCCATAATCTCAGAGTCCAAAGTGTTATTCAGCCACATAATCTCTAGAGTCACTATCAGCTACTTTAGTCACATATCTCAGAGTCACATCGAGCTACTTTAGTCACATCGAGCTACTTTAGTCACATCGAGCTACTTTTAGTCACATCGAGCTACTTTAGTCACATAGAGCACTTTAGTCACATAGAGCTACTGTCACAGAAAGTTGAGTAAGGTGGTAAGTTTATGCCCCTCAATCCCTAGCAGCCTTTATCGCAGAGACAGTTTCCCGTCGAATTTTTTTTATGAGGTCTTGTTCACTGAAATCATAATCAAGAACACTTACAGAGGATCTCCTGGATAGCGTTCATCTTGCAAGAATCATCCCCATAATCCCACTTTTAACCGTAACTGTAATGTTCCACGATTTCTAATTGCTGTTAAGCTAGTTTGGCTGCACTTCCGCCGCATCTCATTATAACTGTCCTTCTCGCCTCTGGGGCTAAAAGGGACTCTGACACCTTCCCCAGAAAGGACGAAAAAATGCCTTTTTTCATCATCTTGCCAAACGAAGTCTGTTGCAAGATAATGAGTATCACAAACCCCCAGGCACTTTCTAATGAATTAGCCTCCATCTCACATTCATAATACTTTTCGACACCTGATGCCTTAAAAAAGAAAACAAAACATGCTGAAAATTAAGTTCTAAACACATATCGAAGGCTTGGTGTTAATTAAGGATCAAGACGGAATGTTAATGTTTTTTATAAGAGTCATTCCATGCTTCCGTTAACAGATGCATGGGATCCTGCGTTTTATGTGGAGGGTTTCTAGTTTTAGCTTTATCATCTGCTTTATTGGTATTTTTATTTTGTCATTAACAGTTGAGCATCATATGCGATTTTTATGCCTATGTTCATCATTTGTTTCGTTTGATTACTCTGGTATCTAAGTATAAAACAAAAGGTTCCTAACCGCGGTAGGTACCCCTGAGGGTACCTGGACCAAATTACACCTATGAAAGTAATGCTGGTATGGCAGATAACTCAAAACACAATTAATTAAAATGAAACAAAAAGTTGCAGAATATTTTCCCAAGTTCAGTGTGGAAAGTGAAAGTTACAGGGTGGCCCAGCGGGTAATGTTTGAAACGAATCGGAATTTTAAAACAAATAAGAGTGATGAAAAGATTTTAATGATATATATTGAAATTACATACTAGGAAATTATTTATAAAGGGGTTCGAAGTGACCGCCTTCTTTAACAAGGATAGCAGTAAGGCGGTTCTGGAATCCATCCATCAAGCGTGAGTAGACTTCGCTGTCAATCGTGTTGACTGCAATCCTTTTGTCTGGCCAGTTCTTGTAGTGAAACTCCTCCTGCTATGCCCGTTGCACTGCCTTAACATTTGAATGGCATTTCGAATACAATAAACACTCGAATATCTGTTGAATATTTATTCATTTTCGCTTGTGACGATCACAATTGAACAACAGACTTAAACGAAACACTCACCTATACAATTGTCAGCTCTAATGGTCATGCACACCAAGTTTGGTCTGACTTGCTCACAGCTAGCTCCATCTATTAGATTGTTTTTTAAACATCGACCGCTGGGCCACTAGTATGTAAGTTCTAAAACCTACTAGGTAATAGTGAGAGAAGAGTACCAAAATCTCAGAATTAAAGCAATATAATATTTATAAATTTTTGCGAACACAGTACGTTTGAAAAGAACATACAGTAAAACCTGTTTAAAATGGACACTGTGAGAAACGAAATCCTGTCTCAAGAGGAAAAAAATATTTAGTTCCGTCGGAAATCCTCATATACTAATGAGCTCTGTATGAAATGGAATACTTTCTAAAACGGAAAATTTTTCTAGTTCCTTTAGATTCCGTTTAGTGCAGGTTTCACTATACTAGTCTTATACGCAAATTTCTACTTTTATACAATGAATATTAAAGTTATTTTGATAATACTTAACATAAATATTTACTTTTTGCTAATAATATGAACTACAGATGTAAATTTGAAATTTCTAAATTCAAAGAATATTAATTATCAACGAAAGTTAATTAAACTAATTAATTAAAATTAAACACTAGAGCAACGCAGTTATATTTAATAAAATAGTATGCGAAGTTATCTTAAAACGTCATAACTGACAAGTCGAACTTCATAAGTAGGGTAGACCGGTTCTACCCAGGTAGCACAACATGTTGTCCAATATTATACAATATTGTTCGATATTACATAGTATTATATGATATTGTACAATATTATACAATATTATGAATATTGTTCAATATCGTACAATATCTTGTGCTATTAGGGTAGTTGGCCCGTTTTCTCTTCTAAGAATTTTTTAAAAAAGGGAATTCAAAAATTTAAAAAAACTTTAACCTGACACCATTAGTGTACCTTCAGGAAGAATTCGCCTTAGTGAAATTGAGGATATTAATTATCAGTATTAATTTAAAAGCTAAAACCAACACCAAGTCGCTTGGGCCAACCTGCCCCGACAGAGGGTAAGTTCGCCCACAACTATTGTGAAGTGTCTATCACAAAACATTCTTCTATATTATTATATTTTATTAATTTAAATAACACAGTTGTGTTACTATCTACATTATGTGTATTATATAACAATTTGGTGCATTTTTACTCAATAGAAACTCAGATAGAGCTTTCATGGTTGACTTCAGATAGTATTGTATAGCAGTACCTCCTATTGTTTAATTATAACCAAAATTGAATCCGCATGGCTTTTCATAATACGTAATTAATCCATCCCACAGATTCAGAGATATTTCTATAACGCATGTTCTGGAAAACCGTGTGTTTGAGGGCCGCGTGGATGTTGATATGCCGGGCAAATGTGCCCCATACGAAATGGGCCAACTTACCCAATATCGCCATTTTTGCTTCTGATGAGTGTAGGGATTTATTCTGAAAGCATTTCGTTAAACAAACAGACCCTAAAGTAACGAAAAAAGAATTGTCTTTCTGAATATTAATGGTAAAAATTGAAATTGTAATCTACAAACAATGAAAAAAGCGATTATTTATTAGTGAGCAAATTTGCTCGCCTTATCAAAAATTTGAAATTCACCTTATCGAAAATTCTGGCTCGTTCTTTAATGGACGCTGTTTCTTCAATGACGCTAATGTGGAAGAAGGTAGGTAGGACAATACACACTTGCCTGGATTGACAGAGGTATGTGCCGGAAAGATTTAAAAAATATAACGACTGGGTCAACATGCCCCTATGGCCAACTACCCCCGATATACCCAACATATTTGTGATGCTCTCAGAAGCCCCCAAGAACTTTAACGCCAGGAGCTTCCAACAAGCTGAATGAGCTCCTGTCTATGGCAATAAAAGCCATGATATTAAGGAACTTCTGTTTTCGCCGTAGCAATGATGTGGAGGGGAAAATCCGATTCCAAGGGTTGCTATACTCGCGAAAGGTGATTCAAAGTACTGAGACAAAAAGAAGAGAGGGGTTTTGTTGCTGGCCGAGGGGTCAGACGACAATGGAGAAGGCGAAAGAAAGTCAACGAAAGACGCTTCAGCGAAAAACAGCTTTATTAAATTTAAAGTATTATAAGTACCAACACTTGAAAACATTTTTATCCAGAACAACGCCGGGTATATCAGCTAGTTGCAGATCAATTTTCCCTACCTAATGACCCTGACCCACACTCATACTACATGAGATCTTCATCATCAGCTTTTCCTATTCAATATATCAGATAAAGAAACCTTTATAACTCAGAAAAAAAGTAATCCCACAAATCAATACGTATTCGATCGTGACCCCTGCACGTACATTGGGTACCTCTCTTTGAGGATTACCAGTGTTGGTGAGGGTTCTACCAGACCATATTTCTCGAGCTGATTGATTGTCCAGTGACGTACGTCGGGATTGATGTTGCCTCGGCAAACAGTTGCCCAGACGCGCGAAGAAGAAGGCAGTAGCCCCATGCATTTAGCGTTTTCATTTTGCCGGAGTTGTATCCATTAATCTTGGGCGAGTGAAATTACCTTGGCGTGATGATGATGAGTAATAGATGAGACGACGATGATAGATGACGGCGAGTGCTGTAAGTAAGGATGAGTTTTATTTTGTAATGATACGGGGAGGACATGGTGGAAAATGGGATGATGATTTGTGTTTTTGGGAAATGGTTTTAATGGATTTAGTTGTTGGTGTTACCGATATCGTTGGCCATTCGGATAGGACTTTATTGGTCTGGGGCTTGCCTGGTCATCTGATTATTCTTCGCAGTAAAGAGTGGAAGAAAATTGTGAATTTTGTTTCTCATTATGGGTGAAATGGGATTTGTTTCATGCTCTTTTTCAAATAACAGTATTATCCAAAGAATAATTAGCAGTCTTCTCATGATTGGAATTTATTCATACTTTCATCGACACGCGCCAATATTATCGTAAATTGGGAAATGATTGCGAATTGATGCGCTCTAGTATGATTGCAAATTGACACGCGCCAATTCAAATTTCGCGTCGTGCAATTTCTACTCGTATGATTAACATCAATTCTTCAGGTGTATGGAAAAATTACTTATTTTTTGTGCTATCTTGTCTGTGGTAATATAATTCTAATTACCTCATTAGAACTCCAGTTCAATTTTTTTGATTTTTAATTAGCTCCTAAAGTTATCCTAATTTATTTATTTATTTATTTTTATATCAGAGCTGCCGCGAATGCTTAGCAGTCTTCTTAGAAATGGAATTTATTATACTTTCATTGACATGTACAAATATTATAGTACACTGATACGCGCCAATACGATTGCGAATTGATGGGCTCTAGTATGATTGCAAATTGATAACCGCCAATTCAACTTTCGAATTCGTTTTGCGTCGTGCAATTTCAACTCGTATGATTAACATCAATTCTTCAGGTGTATGGAAAAATTACATATTTTTTGTGTTATCTTGTCTTTGGTAATATAATTCTAATTACCTCATTAGAACTCAAGCTCAGTTTTTTTATTTTTCATTAGCTCCTAAATTTATCCTAATTTATTTATTTATTTTTATATTAGAACGGTCGTGGTGGACTAGTGGCAAGGTCTGAACCTCGAGGCCGTAGGGTCCAGATTCGAAACTCGATTAACCTGAAGATCCGCTGTGTATATAAGCCAATTGCAAGTTAAATCATACGTTGGGGCCAAACGCACTACCGTTGATGTGGCGCGGAAGTTTAGAGAGAGGATGCCGGCTCAGGTGTCGACCTCGCCATCTGACTAAAGTTCAAAATTACGAGGTCCATCCAAAAATAGCCCTCTTGTTGGGTCAAAACGGGGCGTTAATATAACTATACTAAACACTAAACTAAACTAAACTAAACATAAACAAGCCAAGCTTTAAACTAAACTAGTAAATAGCTAAACTAAACTAAACTAAACTAAACTAAACTAAACTAAACCTGCTTATATTTGAACATTAGTGTTCGCTAGCATTATTGGAGGAAATCTAAGTTAAATTTCATTGACACTTCTTTAAATTTATTTTTTAGTTTTAGTTTTACTGAAATTATTTCTTAAATGAATTATATTGGGAAAACTTTTATACTTGAAAGAGAATAGCAGGCTTAAGAACACCCTTTCGAATTTTTGCAGATTATGATTTTATAAATCGGAATTTTTCTCCGGGAACTTGCGAAAGAATTTTTCAGGCAATAGTTTTTCTATTTTGCAGCATAACAGTCAAAATCCGAACAATAAGCGTTTTTTTGAATCTAAAAAGTCCGCGGAAAAAGTGAACACAGCGTCATAGCATAGCGTAAGATGTTAATTGACGAACGCAAGAAATCGTGCTTTGACGTACGTTTTATTCATGTTAATATCATGAAAAAAATTTGATACAGACGTAAAATTTTACTGTATTTACTTTACTGTCAAAACTACGTATTGAATTTCAATTATATAGCAAGTTGCGTTTTTGATTTTTTGTGCTCATATACATATGGACAAACAGAAAAAAAACCTTGAAAGATTTAACCCTCTGATTCCTAAGGCCATTGAAATAAAGGGACCTCAAAATATGGGAACATTCGAGCTCCTCTATCAAAGATAAGGGAAATTCTCTTTCCCCCCAAAAAACCACAATGACAGCTGGCCTTGTCCGAATTGTAAGAAAACTCCCCTCTTCCCCAAACACATCCGGGTGAGCCACTCTAACGAAGAAAGCACTCGCCGCAGGTGTGAAATCAATCACTCTTTACGAAAGGGGGTGGAAATTTCAGAGTGACATTCGGACGTTCGGACGGCTATCGTCTTTTGCCTGAAGGGACGTATGGGACGGTCCCGTATCGATAGAGTTAAGGCAACTAGGACATTCAAAATTTTTTTTAACTTTTTCAACTTATCAATTTGAAATATTGCAGGGATTAATAGGAGCACTATATAAGACAAAACACACAATTTCACTGCAATATATTTATTTATTTTTGAATAATGGGTATAAATATAATTTTAATAACAATTATTGGCCTTTATTATAAATACTCCATGCGATTCAATTTTTGTTCAAATTTCGTGACATTTTATATAAGAAAATACATATATAGGGAAAACTTTTTAGCATTCATGTAGAAGTTATTTTGCTATTAAACTCTAAATATTTTCTTCTATATCAAATATTGGGTATGTTTTTTACCAAAATCAATAATTTCAAGTTATTTCGTGCGTTCATTTCCTGAAACTTAAAAATTAATCCCAATTTTTGTTTCAAAAGGGTTAGAGTAACTTATAAAAAATTTGACTGATTTCGAGTAATTTATCATAAAAGCCATTAACAGTTATCAAAACTTATATTTATACCTATCATTCCGAAATAAATAAATATATCGCAGTGAAATTTTGTGTGTTGTCTTATTTAGTGCTCTTATTAATGCCTAAATCAAAATTTCAAATTGATTGGCTGAAAATTTAAAAAAATGACTTTGAAGGTCCCTGTCCTCCTTAATCCAAAATAAAAAACAGATATACAATTTTGGCGCAGAAATCATATGCTAAAATTCACCTTTCAAGGTTACAATCTTTTTTTGAGAAATCGCATTCCCATACACATGAATAGAAAGATGGCCCGACAATCATCACTTTGAAGGATTTTGTCCAGAATTTTTAATTTATCTAAATTATAGTAATAAATTCATATGCCAAATTTTAACATTCTAAGTGGTTCCAAGCCGGATAGGAACCACATAAATTCTAGATACGGCTGTGTGCTGTAGTGTTAAATTCTAAGTCGATGTTTATATGCACAGGAACAGATCGACGGACAGACGTAAATAATGCAATTTTTTATTTTTAATTCAGAGAGATCTAAAACGTGGAGATTCATCAAAATATGGAGGTCCAAGGTTCTATGATCAAGACTTCAGGTCTTAAAAAATCCAGATTTAAACTCTGTTAATCCTAATTATTTCCTCCAAAGCTGTTAAATTTGGACAATAATGTCACAATCAAGCTGAGAGCACTTGAAAATTTCTTCCGCTTCTACTTTATTTTTTGCTTAATCATGATCTTTGTTTAATGTTACATTTTTTCCCTTTGTTTCTGCTGCTGTACAAGCTGATAGCACTTGAAAATTTCTTCCGCTTCTACTTTATTTCTTGCTTAATCATGATCTTTGTTTAATGTTACATTTTTTCTTTTGTTTTTGCTGATTCTTAAAAAAAAGGGTTTTTTTTTCATAGTTTTGCTTGTAAAACTGTTTAATTTATTACAAATTTTGTTACAGCACTAGTAACGATGCGTGTACTTATAACAACAGTTAAAACATGGTACAATTACTAATATAATAGCCCAGATCTGTCTCTCACTGATCTGGTAACGCTCTGGCGTCACCAACAATAAAATTCACGCCATAGAACTACGAGACGTTAAATAGCATTATTTCATTGTTAGAGCACCTAACTTTCAGTAATTTTAAATTTAAAAAAGTAATTGTCGTTCTAATTTTAAATTTGATAGCTCTAAAATAGTGAAATAAAATTTGCTATCGATTGATATATATATAAAATTTATTTCGCTATGATCAATAGTTCCCGAGAAATTTTAAATTACATTAATCATATATTTCAAATTAATTCCGTTCTTTAATAGAAAGTAGTAAATTACGTCAGTTGTATATCGTGCGCGTGATGTAGTTTGGACGTCACGGTGCATCTGATTATTTATTGCAATCGTGATAATATAGTTTAATAATATTTTTTGGCAACGTTCGACAAGCAAAGAAGTGCTTGGTTTTGATTAGACATTTGAAGTAGAAGGAAAATTGTTAAACAACGAAAAAAGCTTCACACGGAATGTTGTTTACCAAGAGGTTTTTTTTATTAAAAAAATATGTAAATAAAAAAAATATTTCCTGTCATAAAACATATGTTTACTTTATTTGTTTTCAATCAATGTTAAACATTTCTCTCGCATATATATCTATTTAAACACGTCAAATTTGACGGGAAATCTCTGGAATGAAGAGGCAATTTGCACCCGTCAAACCATGACGGGTGATTTTCTAGTAAATAAATAATTGCCGAATTTTTGCAGATTACAATGCTTTCTCTTGATATGTTTCACATATTAGAAAATGAAAATTATACTAGATTGTAGTATTATAGAGTATTGTTCACCAAAGACACCTTAACTTTTAATTATGTTGGACAACAATCTAACTTATTCCAGGCTTCAGGTCTTAATAACCTCTAGGTCTATCTGGAAGCAAATGTTTGATAAATTTAATTTTAACTTAAGATTTTATGCCACATTTTATAAATACCTGCTGTCATTTTTCAAAAAAAATATTTTGTAAATATTTAATAAATATTAAATATTTATTTGGTTTATAAATAAAAATTCAAAGTAACTTATTTCAAATTACAAATAAAGCGCATTTTATAGTTTCTCATTTTATATGTCGTTGTGAGGCCCCAGATGATTCATAATCATTGTAATATTTTCCTTCTTGACGCAAGCTTCGGTTATACGTCGTTTTCCCGCGCTTCTAAGTTTGCAGAGAATTTCGGCCTTAGTTATAATTTCTCTACCTATTAAGATGAGCACCGCAAACAGGGGAGTAAAATCATTTTCCTCAGGAACTTTTCAAGAAAGCAGAGTAAGATCCTTTTCTCGGAACTTTTCCTAGAAGCAGAGGTAACATCATTTTTCTCAAATTAAACTTTCCTAGAAAGGATGGGAGTAACATCATTCGACAGGCTCTTCTAGAAAGCGGGAGGTAACATCAATTTTCTCAGAACTCCCATAAAGCAGATATCATTTTCTCGATGAAGCTTTTCCCTAGAAAGCAGGAATGTATCTGTTTTTCTCAGAACTCTTCTAGAAAGCAGGAGGTGGCATTTTTCACAGGAAGCCTGCAAGCAGGGGGCGTGTCATTTTCTCAAGAAACTTTTCTAGAGAGTCTGTTAATGGAAACATGCTTTTTCTCAGAACTTTTACTAGAAAGCAGGGAGTGTCTTTTCTCAGGGCTCCTAGAAGCAGGAGATAACATCCTTTCCTCATGAAGATTTCATGCGAGGTAACATCCTTTTTTCTCAGGAAGCTTTCACCAGGAATGAGGGGAGATGGCATCGCACTATAAGGAAGCTTTTCCTACTAAAGCAGGGAATGTATCCTTTTCTCAGAAGTACAACAGGGGAATAACATCATTTTTCTCAGGAAACTTTCCTAGAAGCAGGGAAGCTAGGAAGCAGGGGGAGTAACATCATTTTTCTCCTTGCCATTTCCAAATCAAAGTCTACCTCCATGCACATAAATCGTATAAAATAACAAATGTAAAATTAGTACTCAAGATATGCAATAAAGCTGTGATTTTTAAAACTTTATGATAAATGTTTAATTTTAAAATTTAATTACTGACTTCAATAATGCTTAGTGATATAATAGTACTATCTAAATTTTATGACTATCATATACTTGCTTATACTAGTACTATCTTAAAATTATTACTTTTGAATGAATTTACTTTAGTAGCATGAAATTTGTAATAATCAAAGTAGTTTATTAAAATTACGATTATACGTCTTTTCACTTATACGACGTTTCACGCTATTTCCCTGAAAGACGTATAAACGGTGCTTTACTGTATTGTTACAAAGCTATAAAGTCGTTTCTCTCAGATGCTAATCTTGGCGACAAATTTGGCGAGTTGGCGATAAATTTGACGACCTTGGCGACCATTTTGCAACTTGGCGGCGAAGTTGGCGACAAAGGGAATTTTCTAGAAGGACCTCGAATTTTCAATCTATTTCTACTGGTTTCATGAACTTTCTAGAGATTACGTCACTTCCTACGTAATGAAGTCACTTAATGTTGAAAAGTATAAAGGCAAGCTCTCAAGCCAAGAAGAGTCAGTTGGATTTTGATCAGCAAGCAAATTGGTGAGCTGATAAGAAATCTTTGAGCGCTGAGTTGAGATTTATTGATAATCTCTGCTGCGAATTTTTACAAGTGCTGTTTTAATACTTGTGCTACGTTTCTTTTCCTAGAATATTTGTAAAATAAAGAACCTTATTTTTTAATCCTGCTTATTGGATTGCATTCACGTACATCCACAAGACAATTTTGTTACAGTATTTTCAAATGCAAAAAAAATTCTACGGGAGGCTGTCTCTGCGAAGCGGCTGCTGGGATTGAGGGGTGTAGACTTACTTACCTTATTCAACTGTGACTTTCTGTGACTTAAGTAGCTCTGTGTGACTTTGACCTACGACATTTCTCTGTT
>BGPR01025661.1:0-22166 GCA_013235015.1 Araneus ventricosus
ATAGTAACAGGGATGGTTTGTACAGCAAAAATTAATTTAACCTGGCTAAAGCTTGTCCACAGCCAAGCTGCTATATTAATTGTTGAAAACTCCATTTACTTGGTTTGCCTATTTCAATACTTTTAATAACAACAGAGTTTTTTTTACTTGTTCACATATAAATTCTTAAACTTGATTTTTTGTGCATGGTATATTTAGTATTTTCAATTTTTTAGATTTTATTTAAAATTGATGTATTGTTCAAATAATGACTTTTTAGCATAGAATTTGATTCTTGATATGTTTTGTTTACTTTATTTCTGTATGATTATATACAAGTTATATTTGGATTTATATTATATATATATATATATCAATGTCATGAAAATCAATAAATGTTGAAATAAAATGGAGAGACTGTAGTTAATCGGTAAAAGCGTATAGATGCTCATCAAACCCTGATGAGCATCTATATTATTTTATCTTCCCCTTTTATATATATATTCTCCTTTTGTTTCTTTTCTCTCTATAAGAACTCTCGGCTTTTTCTTACCGCAGATTTTTTTCTTGACATTTTGTTTTATGAATGTTTATGTTGTATATGTTGTTTTTACAATTTTGCTATGATTGTTTCTTATTTGTTTTGTTTTATATACATATATAATTTGATATTTGTATCTTTTAATAAGGCAATGTGCACTCCAAATTCCTAAGTATCCAAAAAAAGACTTTTTTCTGAAACTTCTTTTTAATTTCTTTACTAATTAATTCATAAATATCATTATTCATTTTGAATAAAATTTAGAATTTGATGCTTCTGTTATCTGAAATTTCTTTTGTATTCCTTCTCATTCTTACATGTTTTTATTAAACTTGACCTACCCCATGTTTGTAAAGATAGAATTTGGTAATCGATTTTTCATACACTTCGTAATGGCTAGAGCTATGAAATTCTGTACAGTTGCGTATTCCCGATGAGAATACAATATTTTTATATTTTCATAACTTAATTATCAGTTAATTGTTTAGTTAGATTCATATTTGATTCAATACGAGAGGAGCCATCTGGTAGTGAATTTGGGAAAAACTGAGTACAAAATTTCATAATTATAATAATAATGAATTACGAAATATATATTAAAGGCTAAAATGTAGAAAATAATAGAAAAATAAAAAAAAATTTAAAAGTAGGTTTTTTGCTAGTGTACTAAAATGTAGAAAACGATTTTTTATCAAAAATCTGGAGGTCAAAACGAAAATCGTAAAAGTGTAAGGCGCTGAAAACAACACAACAAGGAAACCAAGGCAAATTCAATATCAAAGAAAAGGAAATTTTTAAAAAAATCGGTTAAAAATTTAAATACATCATAAATTTGATTAAAATTCCAATTTATTTAGCGTATTTATGTCAGAGTCTTATGATTATTTCTTGTTTTCCATAAAGGAATTATTTTCTGCATTTTAGTATTCTTATGTTACTTATTTTCTACATTTTAGTACACTTATGATATTTATTTTCTACATTTATTAACTTATTTTAACATTTTAAAAAATATGCTTTTTACAAACGTTTCCCTCCCGGAAAGTCAATAAATCCAAAAGGTTGAGTTAGCTCTCCTGGGAGTTGAACGCATGAGAAGCTTTTTCTTATTTTCATTATTTAACTTAATATAGTTTTTATTTCGTTCCAAATTTCTACGTTTTTTTCTTTGTAATAACCAGTAACTTTCACATATACAACTTATTTTGATCATTTTGTATTTGAATTAATAATTGTTAAAAAAATATCTTTACTTCTGTTGCATTTTTAAAATAAAAAAGGGAAAAAATTGAACGGAATAAACGCAAATGCATACTCGATATATTTACATGCACATAATTTCTCATTTTTTTTGCAAAATAGCGAAAACTTACGAGGAATATTTCACCCTTTCCATTTCTACGGAAGTGCAATATCTCCTGCGAAATATTTTTCTGGAGCAATATATGAGGTTTGCACCAGTACTACTAAAAAATCAAACAGTACTTTTTAAAACACTTTTAACCAACGTGATAGTTCTCCCCTCGCCTTCTCGTATACTTACACAATACAGTGTGTTTTATGTTTCTATTAGTAGTATGCAACGAAAATCCCGTATGCATTTTCGATATCTTTCCCTTAGCCCAGAGGTTCCCCACCTGTGTTACGCGAACTCCCAGGGGTATGCGAAGGACCAGTTGGGGGTACGCGAACTCAAAGTCGGTAATGACGGACGCAAGAAAACATAAGGGATTAAAAATGTTACCGAATTTTTTCCCCAAAGTTTGGGTAAAAAGTAAAAGTTGTGCCAGTTCTAAACTACCTTCAAAATAAGAAAAAAAGAAAGCAAAAGGAAGTGGGATTTTTAGTTATCTTATTAAGCTAATGCGAAATTATTACAATACTCTCAGATTTCGTCTGTTTTAACGTTGAATTAATACTATTGTAAAAAGGGAATAAAGCGTAAATTCAAAAATAAGTCCTGCAAATGTCCGAAATTCCAATCATTCGACTTTGAAGCTCCTCTAGGCCCTTAATATTATTGATAAAAACTTTTTGTATAGACGCATGGTTGAAGGGGAAACGACAGTAGGGGGGTACTCGAAAATAAAAAGACTAATCAAGGGGTACGCGAGGGAAAAAAGGTTGGGAACCCCTGCCTCAGCCGACTGTGTCGAAACTTTGACGCTAATCTGCATTTTAGCTGTAAAGATCATATCACAAAACTCGTGCATCTGGCTTCCTCTATTTCTGAGTTATCTCGCTCACGTACACACGAATATACCAACAAATAGTTAGCCCAATCATGGCTTTGGTCCAAAATTTTACACATATCTACAATTTTGGTGATAAAACCATGCGACAAATTTCATCCATCTAGCTCGTTGAGTTTATTAGTCATCGCGTTCGAATGTAGATTATTGTAGTCCCAGTGGTGGCTTTGGTCCAAAAGTTTACACACATCTACAATTTTGGTGATAAAACCATATGCCAAATTTCATCCATCTAGCTCGTTGAGTTTATTAGTCATCGCGTTCGAATGTAGATTGACAAACAGTCAACGTAGTTAGCCCAGTGATGGTTTTGGCCAAAATTTTACTCACATCTACAATTTTGGTGATAAAACCATATGCCAAATTTCATCCATCTAGCTCGTTGAGTTTATTAGTCATCGCGTTCGAATGTAGATGGACAAACAGCCATCGTAGTCCCAATGGTGGCTTTGGTCCAAAATCTTATACACATATACAATTTTGGTGATAAAACCATAAACCAAATTTCATCCAAGTAGCTCGTTGAATTTATTAGTCATCGCGTTCGAATGTAGATGGACAAACAGATAGAATTCCCGTTGACGTATTTCGTCCAAAATTTGACAGAAATTCTACAGTTTTAGTGCACACACCGAATTTCCTCCCTTTAATTCCTCCCATTTTTGAATTATCGCGTTCACAGGCAGGCAGACAAAATTCCAAAAATTGTTTTTTCGAATTCGGGGTAGACGTAAAACTTGGAGATTCATCAAAATCTCGAGGTCGAATTTTTCGACGTTGACAATATTTTATTTCTGTGCACTTCGTATCCGATACGTAAAAAAAACATTTAACAAATAATGCATCGATGTCGTATTTTCTTATTTATGAAAGATCAGATTCTTATAAGAATCAATTGATTATGACGTGACACAAACGAAGCTCGCCGTGTCAATTTAATTTTAAAATCCATTGCACATCGTGTAGTTGAAAAAGCGACTTATTGTCACAACACATTGTAAGGCAACATGCATTTTGTAGTGATATACTGAGCTCCGTAGATTTCGCGGCGTCTGCCAGATCTTTGAGAAACAAAAGTTGATTTCACAATGTATTTTCAAGAGTCAATTATGTGAACAAGTTCTCTTTGTACAAATTTTATAGAATTTTTAACAAGTTCTCTGATAAACTTGACATTTTTCATATGTCTCCTGGTGTTTTTAAATCAAATTCTATACAACTTTTAATTACATGATCTGTTTTATTTTGCTTTTTTAACACTCGATTTTATTTAATTTTTAAGATTTTTATTCGTTTTAATTTTCAGTGTTCTTATGTATTCAACCGTTTTTTGGTGTTTTTTCATGGATCTCTGTTAAATTTTTGTATTCAGCAATTGATTTTTATCTCTGGTGTGCATTTTCTTCTTCAAGTTTTTAAACTCCTAATGTGTTTTAAGGATTTGGTGCTTGTGTGTATTTGACTTTTTAATACTTTTTTTGGAATTGGTCTTTTGGTTTTGTGTTTTAAATTTTGAAGAAAATTAATTTCTTTATGATATTAATATGTCAGTATACGACTTTTAGAATCCTAATGTGTCTTTTAATGTTTTGTGACTGCGTGTTTCCGTTTTAAATTATTTATGAGTCTGCAATATTTTTATGGTTTTGTATTTGTGTTTTGAGCTTTTATATTCTCTGTATTCAACTTTTTTTTCTAACGCGTTTTTTGAGATTTTTGTGATTCACTCATTGCGGCTTCTGCTCTTTGTGTGTTTGTTGTTCATTGCACTATGTAAATGGAGTTAGCTCTGTGGTGTGCTTTTCTTTAAATAAATAAATAAATTTAGACGTTAAATGACAAACGTAATTATGTTTGTCATGTGGTTGTCAACAACACGAAAACTGACGTTGTTCCTTTCGTTTAGAATAATAAGCAATCTCATTATTAAATCACTCTGGTAGTTTGAAAATTCACGCATGCTTATAGGGATTTGATTTGTCAGATTAACATCCCGTTTTGAAGCTACGTGAAGGGGACATAGCATGCACGAAAAATGGCCAAAATATTGATTTTCATTTTATTGGCTTCTTTGTTTGCTCTTATTCTTCTACTCACTGTATCAAGTTAAATCTTTAAGATTTCAGAGTTATAAAAATTTTTATTTACGATGTCAAATAAAATGCAGGCGCAAATGACAATTTTAAATGGCTTTTATTCCGTGTTGGATTTTTCTTCACTTTCATGTTTTGAAAATGTTGTGGCTTGAATGTTGAAAATTAAGGATGGCGTTATTGCGAAAATCACCAGTTTTCTGGTGTTCAGGTGTTTTTCCCTCTGGTTTAATCTGGCGATTATAACCGCTCAAAATAACCAGTTTTCGGGTGTTTTTTTATAAAAAAGCAAACGTTTGTAGACAATTTTTTTATTAATATTGTTTTAACCGGAAATCAATCCATTGGCCAATATTTATCTGTTCATAAAGACTCTGTCAGTAATTCGCCAACTAGCAGACGCCTCGAGTAAGCGTTTGTCGTTGATTGGCCTAAGATGATGAAATTCAAAGCTTCATAACTTGGTAAATTTTAGTCTAATCGAACCTAAAATCGAGTCTATTTTCCGATCCGGTTTATTTACCCGGTTATTGGATTTTAAAAAAATAACCGGTTATAACCGAGACAAAAAATAACCGAAAAACCGGTTAACCGAAACAAAAAAACGGTTTTCGATAAAAACCAGTAGATTTTTCCCATCCCTACTTAAGATAGATTTCAATTAAGATTTTTTTGTAAATGTTTATCATACTTATTATTTATTAAAACTGTGCATGGAATAAGTATTCATTTTTTTAGTTTCTTTTTATATACAAGATAAACTGCTAAATTTACTCATTTTTTCTCTATGTGATGCAATAAAAAATCTGTATTAAAGTGAATATTAGACGCATCTTAAAATCCTGTGCCTTCGTTCAGTTACGTATTGCTCTATATCGTTCACTTGGAAGAAGAGCGCCACAATAAAAATTTTCAGTTTTAATTCTTTTTTATTTATTTATTTTTAGCTTGGAAGACTACATATCCTGTATATTCTTTGAGAAATCATATGCGATTTCAATATTAAAATTTGGCTTTGGAGAGACGTGTATGTGTAACTTAAGTAATAGAAAACCCTAAATAAACAAACTTAAAACGCTTCTCTTAAAATTTCCAGATTTTCTTACCCTGGCAATATTCTTCCAACTGAACGATTTGTCCCATTCATACAGGTTAAGACGTTCTTGAAATCCCCCCAAATAATGCCAGTAAACAAAGAAAAGACCATATCAGTCTATTTAAGTCTACCGCACAGCTTCTCAAATGTTTGAGAAAAATTGTTTGTCAAATAATATATTTCCTTACTTTGGCATGTTCCATTAAAATATTTTTAACTCAAATTCTGAGGGTTTATTGTGAAGAAATGTCTTCCAGAACATTACATGGCTGATGTTTTCTCCCGTTTCAACTTCTTCGCAATCAGTTATTTTCTTAAAGAAATGTGAGGATGAAGAAAAACAGCTTTCTTTATATCTTATAGATGTTGTGTTTTTTACTTGTTAGTGCAACATCTTCGTGAAACCCTATTATCTAATCTCATTTATGTAACATCTTTGGCATTCACAGTTTGAGGTCCGACGTGATCGTTCTTGTCTTTTATTTTTATCATAAGCTAATTCATGATGCTATTGATTGCAGTGACATATTGAGCCGTATCACTTTTCTGTGCCGACTAGAAGTCTGAGGAAGAAGGATTGCTTATTTGTTAATGTATTTACTAGGTTTAATTCATACGTAATTTTTTATTTATAAATTTTTCTAAGATTTTTAACAGGTACTCTGATGATCTTGATGTGTTTAATATGTCTTCTGGTGTTTTAAGACTGAATATTTGCGGCTTTTGTGCTCTTGAAGTGTTTTTTTTATTTTGTGTGCTTTTAAAATCGTGTCGTGTTTTTTAGTGATTTCTGTGTCTATCTATTGTTTTTTTATTACCTGTATTTTGGCTATTTTTAATTTTTCTCTGTATCATGCACTCTGTAATTGGAGTTTATTCTGTAGTGTGCATTTTTTCTAAATAAATAAATAAATAAAATAAATTAATTTTCTTTAATGTGAAACACTTCATTTATGTGAATACCTTTGAAAGTGATTGGACTGTTTTCATTCCACATGAGGATTTGATCTGTTAATTTTTATTTGTTACATTTCTATCATGCTCAGCCTGTTTTATACACTAGTATATATAGATAACTATAACTATCATTTAACTATATATAGTTAAGTGATAGTTATATAGTGATAGTTAGTTATAGTGATTCAGAAGTCCAGAGAAACTTTAAAACTCAACAATTCTCGAAGCGATTGCTGATGGAAAGATGTTGTTTGCACAGAGACGGAAATGAAACAGGACTTAATATTCACGAAACTAAAATTTATGATTACCCACAGCTTGCAGTTTTAAAACACTGGCCCTGACTCTGTAATTAATTGGAGGGATATTTCTATGACTGAAAATTCTTTCAAAATATGACTGCCTTTACATAACTTACAACCTATTAATATAAGATACTTTAACGTTTTTCTACTTTTCTTTAGGTTTTAGATACTTAGAATGTATCTCTTGAAAATGGTTTTGTGTTAAAAAAATGATAGGGCAACCTTGTGTTAAGTATGAGACGCAATCGTTCAGCATTTTAGAATAATTTAATATCGACAATTCAAGTAAAAAGCTAAAAAAGCTTCAAACAATTGGTAGATTTTCCGAATTTTTTTGAAAGAAGTTTGCACAATATGCATTAAATTATATCACGCCTTACGCAATAATGTTGATACATACAAGATCCGTCATTTTGCACCAAATCCGTTCCAAGAAGAAGAGGTATCTTTCCAAATTGCATATTCAGGATTTTTTATATTATACTGAAGCTAAACGCAAACAGGCCTTATTGGCTGCAGAGTAAATGAAGGGTGAGGGGAGAGCACTCCCCGATTTTTTCTTCGTTCTGAGCCTTTTTTGGACTGGAATGCAGTGATACAAAACCATCATAGTGTCATGAATAATATTGTGTTTCCTTTGATTTTAATAAGCAAATGTTTTAAAGTTTTCAATGTTTTTTAATAGTACGAGAGGCCGTGGAGGCCTTATGGCAAATCTTGGCTTTCTGACCGGAGAATCGCAGGTTCGGGGCCAATTCCATGAAAGAAAAGTCACCAAAATGCAGGACACGCAAGGGAATCTGTTGAGGTCAAGCATCCTCCCACCCGGGGAGTGTGTTGCGGAAGTCTGGAAAGGAGGATTTACCTTTTAGGGTGTCGTCCTTCATCCAATGCGGGTTCAAAGTACGAGATACTTCCAGAATTAGATCTCGCGGTTCAAAACGGGATGATAATCTAAATAAGCTAAATAAATGCCCTTGATCCGTTCTGCAATCCTATGTAGGAATGGAAAAAATACCATGGGTTTAATCGAAAATACGTTTTTCTTTGTTTCGGTTAACGTTTTGCTTATTTTTTGTCCGGGGTTATAACCTGTTTTAAAATCCATTATGGGTAAAAAAACAGTTGGAAGATGGGCTCCATTTTAGTTTCGATTAGTTCAAATTTACCAAGTTATGAGCTTTGAATTTCATCATCTTGGGCAATCAAACTACAACCATACATAAGGCGTCTGTTGGTTTGGCGAATTATTGACAGTCTTTGAACAGATATATATTGTCAATGGATTGATTTCCTGTGAAAGCAATATTCAATAAAAAAAGCATTTTTTGTTGTACCCCCGAAAACTAGTTGTTCCAAAAACCGAGTTTATTTGAGCGGTTATAACCGCCAGGTTAAATCGGAGGTAAAAAAACCCAAATAACCAAAAGAAACCGCTTTTTTCGCAATAGCCATAAATCTCTAATCCTATGTCGAGGTGGACTCGACATCGGTCTTTGACCTGCAATTCTATGCCGAAAGTGACTCTACATTTTTGACTCAAGTTGGTTTTATGCCTCAAATTACCTTAAAATGCAATTATTAAGAAGTTACTGAAAATGGGGTTTTAGAAAAAGCCTTTGTCTGCAAAAGGTTTAAGACGAATGGCCCTCGTTTCGAAGACAATTTCTTTGTCGACTATGGATATCGGTGTTTTGTTGTTGGGTACATGAAAACAACATTGATTTTCTCGAGCATAAAACTTTACACACACACACACACACACACACCACACACACACACACACGCACACACACACACACACACACACACACACACACACACACACACACACGCACACACACACACACACACACACACGCACACACACACACACGCACACACACACACACCGCATAAATGAGCCTCTCGCCGTCAACACGGGTTGATTTACATGCTGAAATCTTTGCTGTCATTTTCTGAAGATCGTAAATAGCAGAGACAATTGAGATCGAAAATCGAAGAAAGAATAATGCATGACGAACAGAAAATCAATAAAAGTACAAAGGAAGAAGGAGTTTAAAATATAATTTCTTATGAAAAGAGATTATTTAATTTAGATTTTCTAGGGAGATTTCATTATAATTTTATATAAATTTATTTTTATTACATTTTTTAATCTGCGTTATTTTTAATGCCTTTATGCGTGCTTTTATTATTTTAATTTCTGTTTATGTGTTTGCGTTTTGAGCATTCGTAAAATCTCATATTAATTAATCTCTATAATTCTGATTTTCTTGATTATGTCTCTTTATCAACCAAAATAGATCAGACCTTATTTTTAAGATGAGCCATTATTGCTATTTTTTTTAAAGAATGAGTATTATTATTAAAATGAAATAAAAAGACAAGTAAAACATACGGTAAAGAAGATAATTTTGATCTAATGTCGATACTTTATTTTATTCTGAAATGCATTTTACCCGTTAGGATTTTTTTCGTTACCCATTTTAGATTCACCGAAAAAAATTTTTAAAAGGGAGTTCGGTGCAACTCATAATTATCAAAGCATTAATAAGATAGTCATAATTTTGAAGAGAATTATAATTCTTTGTTTTGGTCAGAAAACTGAAAGAGGTATTAATATAAAAAAAGATTAAATAGTTTAAGTTTATAAATAATTTCTAACTAGAATAATATTTGCTGGGAAATTTTTTTAAATTGATGAAAATACTAATCAATAAAACAATTAAAGATACCCCCTTAGAGTAAAACCTAAGATTATACTGAGCTTCTTAAACGATACCAGAGCTTCCTTTCGATCTCTTTTTGTGAGGTTAAAAAAACTCAGCAATCTCAAATAATTCTTTTAAGTAAAACTTATCCATTGATCTCAAAGTTGTATAATTAATCATTAATTAATAATTAAAAAGGAAATTTGATTTCAGAATACTTATCAGCAAATTTTAAGCACAAAATCTTTTAAGACAGCATGCTTTTAATTTCTTCTTAAGGATAACCATAAAAACGAATGAATTACTCCACCCAGCCTAGACTGGGAAAAAAAACTGAATGACACGGCTCTGCGACTAATTAATCGGGCACTGAACCCTCGAATAGCCCTTATTACGAGCGGCTCCGGGCGACGACTCTTCAGACAGAGGTACCCACCCGTCATCGGCGGGGTAATTTAATAAACGATAATAGGCTTTCTTGCGATTCCTTTCAGTGGTAAAAAAACCACGCATCCCCAGTTCTATTTGAAAAATTCTGCCGTGAACCTAAAGGTTGGAAAATGAAGAATTAAATGAAGCATTAATTAATAATTAAAGGAAACTTGGTTCAGGAATACTGATCTAGCATGAAATAATGAAACCTTTTTTTATGAAATCTTATAAGGCAGTATAATAACCACAGTTGTTGAAAGAGTATGAAAGAGGAAGGGGTTTGTGAGTTTTCGTGACCCTACTATTTTCACGCGACCCCACTTGGGGTCCAAGACACACAGTTTAGAAGCTGGCTGAAAAGTACAGTGTTCCAGACTCATTCCCTAAAACAGTTATTTATGCCATTAGCATTTGGTTTTACTCAATAAAGAAATAGTTTACTTCTTTAAAGGAAAACATAATGACTCGTGCATTTTATTTGTTTCCGTCACTTCAGAATGGATTTATAGAACTTGATGATAGTTCGTTTAAACTTCTGTCTCGAATTTGGCTTTCATCCATCCGTCGTAAGTAAGATAAAGAAGCACTTCAGTAGCGAGCAAGCAGTAAATAAAATCATGGCCATCTCCTCTGGAATCAGAATAGGGGCAAGAGTTAAGGGAAATATTGACCTTTTCCGACCATAATGAAACCACCGGCACGACCAGATGGATAAATGGCTGGCATACTGCCTTTAACCCGAGATTTTTCTCCTTTTTTATTTTGTCATTCATTACCATTTGAATGTCAGAAAGAATGAATGAGGAGAGTTTTCATATTTCTTTCGGCTGCTTTTCTATTTCTGGTAGATTTTCGTCTGTCACGAAATGTGTGCGGATTTCTCGTCCGAATCGTGGAAGTTCAGTTTCGATTAGATTTACCGGATTTTATGGCGTTAATATATGTCACGAACATCGTCTATTTCGTTTATTGTCTGAATAGTATCGCAAAATCAATTTCTTTGTTTATATTAATGTTTTTTTGTTAACTGCTCATTTTCGAGAGAAATAAGACTGTTTTTTCCGTTGGAGGATAAATGCTGCATAGAATAGTTTTAACTTTTTTCTGTCTCGGTTTAAATCACTTTTTTACATTTCTCGTATGCAGAGCATACTCCAGAGAAAGTATACTGTAATCAATCAAAATTTTTGGTGAATCTCCATGTTTCCAAAATCTCCGAAAAAACGATTTTGGAATTATGGCTGTCTGTCTGTGATCTCGATAGCTCAGAGAATTTGGTATGTGGCTTTTAAAATTGTAGATTTATATCCAAATTTTTGGACGAAATCTTTCCATGGGAAGACCGTCTATCTGTCTGTATGCGTGTGCTGTGGACACGATAACAAAGCATTAGCTATGAATGAAAGAATTTGGCGTATGGTTTTGTCATCAAGTTATAGATCTGTATTAAATTTCGGACTAAATCCATCAAAAGGTTGACCGTCTGTCAGTTTGTATATTCGCATGCATGTAAATGCGATAATTCAATAACGCAGTGAGCTACATAAATGAGAGTTGGTGTGTGGCTTTGTCGCAAACTTGTATATCTGTATCAATTTTTTAGGCAATATATCTAGAAAAGAAGACTTCCAGAATCGTAACTCGATTTTCTTCACCATGCTATGAGTGCAAAACGGGCCATATTGTCTTAGTATAAAGTCAGTACTAACACTTAAACTGGTTTCATTTATTATGCTCCAAGGAGCTGAATTTATGATATTAGTTAATAGTACGGGTAATTCGAGAATACAGGCAATACTGATATCATGCCGAATAGAAATGCTTTGCATGGCTCATGTCTCACTATGCAATCAGTTTATGAAAGTGTTCAGAACGACAATCGTTTAGTAAGTTGAAAAATATAAACAGACAGTCAACCTTTTGGATTTTTTTGGACAGAGATTTACAAGTCATTGATAAACTATATGCCAAATTGCATCCATCTAGCTAGTGGTGTTTGCAGAGTTATCTTGTTAAATGCACGGCGGAAACAAACTTCCGTATTTCGGATGGACGGATTTCGTCCAAAATTCGATTAAACTACAGTTTCTTCTTAAAAGACCACTTTCAAATCTTATCTGTATAGCTAGTTGCGTTTTTGATTTGTGTGTTCACATCCACACGTGAGGAAGACAAATTTCCCGTATTTCCGGATTGACAGTTTCGTCAAAATTCGATTGAAAAAAGCTACTGATTTTCTTGGTCAGACCACTTACCGAATCTATCCGTATAGCTTGTTGAGTTTTGATTTATTGTGCTCACATACACTCCGGAGAAAGACAGATTTCCCCATCTATTTCAGTTGGACGATTTCGTCAAATTTGTTGGAAGGGCGGGTTTGACTTAAAGACTACCTACCAAAATTTTATCTGTATAACCTGCACTTTTTAGTTATTGTGTTCACAGACAGACGGATAAACAAAATTCCTAAATTCGTTTTTTAGTGTCCAGAAGGTATGAAAAGTTGAGATTCACCAAGAGATAGATTTTTTAAGGTGCAACCCTTTCTTCTTTGTATATACTTGGTATAGGAGAAAGTAAAATATAATGCTATATGTTTTGATTTTATGGCATATAGGACTAAATTAAGCTATAAGAACAATAAGAGGATAAAACAAAAATTTTACACAGGTCGTGACAACGCTTGAAAAATATATAAAACACTATTGGATTTATTTTTTACAAAAGAACTCCTAAAATCAGACCAGAAACTTCTTCAGTGCATAAGCAGTTATCATGAGTGTTTCTTAATGTGTAACTTATTTTAATAGAGCATATATTATGTTCGGAACAGTTTATGTAACAATCCTTGAAAAAGAACCTCAGGTCCAACACAATTTCCTTTAACTCGATGCAGCCGATTGGCACGTATATGTATTATCAAAATGTACAGATGACTAACCGTGTTTTTTTCGATACAAAGCCGTAGTTGGAATCAAAAAATTCAAATGGTGTTATGTGATTTCAGAGATTTCATTTAGCTTCGGTTTTGACGCATAATAAAATAAAGCAAATTAGTATGATTTTTGCATTATATGAATGACCATCATCGAAGAAACAGTTCGGAAATAATTTTTAATGTATCATGGAGATTCCATAGAGTTTGAAGTCATTGTAGTTAAAATTAATGTTAGCCTGTTTTAGGATACTCGACATACCTTGAGTTATTTTTCAATTAAAGTCGTTTGCTTATTATAAAGTTAAGAAAGTCACAGAAATGTGAAATAATTTGTAACGCAAAATGTACAAAAAAAATCTTAGTATAAAGTCCAGTATTTTCTATCATCAGTTAAAATAATTCATTGAGTTAACTCATGGGTCATTAAGTGTAAAGGAAACTCTGCTGTCAAAACTAAGTCTTTTAATTCTCTTGTATTTTTTATGTTATAAATATCTGTTTAGACCCGTCAAATTTGTTGATTAATATTTAAAATATGCAAGTCTTCTGGCAGTCGGAATTTATTGTGTTGTGTAATGAATCATAGGTGTTTTTCGAATTTATTTTTAACAATAATGATGGTACTATGAGGCATTGCTCCTTCTCCGCATACACAACTCAAAACTCAGGGTAGCTTGGGCGGTCATATATATGGGATCTGGTGACCACAATCTGTACTTTATTAAACCCCGTGGTCCCTCTCTAGCCTCAGAGGAGCAGATGTTGATACGTTGTTTTAGCCCAAACGAGTTACTCGAACATTTGCTGTTTGGAGAGCGAGTTTCCACGTTACTCTATTTGTCATTGTATTAACCTTTTCACTCTTATATCGAGTCAGACTCGTCATTCCCAATGATTAGGGTTGCCTATTTCAAGCATTGATGCGGATGCGCTTAAGTACTAAATAAATTAAACATGAAAAAAGAGTAGTATTGACATTGAATGGCTATTATACTTTGATAAAATCAACTAAACTTTAAGCAATCTAATAAAATGAACACGTAAGAATAATAAAAAAAAGATGACAAAGGCTAATCCTTTTTTAGCCTAGACATATTTAAAGGTGATTTTTCTTTCTTGGTTATATTATTTTCTTCTTTCATCATAATTATTAAAATTGGGCGCAAGTCATTTTAAAATTACAATGACAATACACATTTGCTTAATTGTCTCCACCGACAAGCCTATTTCTTTCGTCCGACCATTGAGTTGATATTAGGAGAAAATTTTTCTTTCACATTTTGCATTGTGGGCTGGAATCAGACGGAAATATAATCGCATGAGCTTTATTAGACATGACTTCTGACAGATCGCAATGAAAACAGACAAATAGTAATACGGGACTGAGTAGTGAAATACGGTGTCCCGTATATACAGGACACATGGCAACCCTACGAATGATGCATTTTTTATACATTCTTGTTGGATGGCGATTATTATAAAAACTATATAATGCAAAACCACACAGATTACTTTTAGGAATGAAACAAATTAATAACAATATTTTTCCAGCTTCCTAACTCATAAATCAATCCTTACACTCACACGCACTATGTATAGATATGCATCTGATTATCTTTCGGACTGCAAAGGTTACACTGATCAAATGCAAAAAGCAAATGATGTGGTTTTTGTCCGTTAATGTTTTATTTTTTAATAATCTGAGAAATACAAAAAAAAAATCAATAAAATTAAAATATCAAAATGCACTATCTTGTAGAGCATTAAAATCTCTTTCAAATAATATAAAACATTTCACTAATGCCTTTATTTTTTGCGTGCATTTAAATTAAAAAAACATATGAATTATTTACTCAGCAATATTTTTGAATAAACCTGAATTGCCTTTCTTCATAAGTATGTTTCTAATAAAATAGTGGCATTTGGCATATATATTTGACTTCTGCAATATCAAATGTCATTATAGTTATATCAAATTAGACATCGACAGGGTCGGCCCGAACAAAAGCGGGACCTGGTGCAAGTTGATTCCGGGGCCTTGAAACTGATTTCATGAAATAAAATATTTTATTACTTGTAGGATTTTGTGATTAATTGTTTTTCCACGGATGTCATACAGGTGTAATTTGAGTTTTGCGATTTTGATTTTCAATAACTGTTAGTTATATATTTCGTCAGTTTGTTGGACATTTCAGTTTTTAGAGAATTCTGCAAGGGAGTTCACTCTCTTTCAGACAATTTTATTTCTTTTCTATGTTTTTCTTAAATTTATCAGACCCCACATATGTTTCCTTCCGGCATCTGTCTCTCGTCATATTCCGAAATTGTCCAAAATATATACAAAAATTAAGATAAATTTTTTCGTGTATGATTATAAGTAAACAACAATGAAATATATTTAGTAATTTTCAGTAAAATATTGCATATATACATTTCGCCTTCCTTTAAATGAATGTTTTATTTATTTCCCCACCTAACGCATACGATGCTGACATCATCCGTTACAACGAAAGCATAATGAAACACATTGTTTTACTTTTCTTACTCTGTTTGGCTATGTTGGCAGATTAAAGCCCCAACCTTGCTCTGATCGATCGACTTCAAATGTGCACCTATCAGGTGATTATATTCAAATGCATGTGTATTTCGGATTAAAATAAAAGATTGGATATTTTAATTTGACAAAATCAGTCAGCTGCGCGGGCCTAGTGCGGTCGCACCGTTCTGCACCGCCCTCCGGCAGCGATCGACATCGATATGTCACAATCTTTAGGGTCTTACTCACAAGACGAATTTCAAACCACTGAAATCATCCCAAAATTAAATGAAAATGTTATTCAGCATATTTTGAATGATATTTATTTAACTGTTAATAGCAATTCCCGAAATTAAGTCCCTAAAATAATTACTGCTCAGCGCAGTGAAGAAAAATTTTACTATTTAGTAACAAGATCTTATTTCATGTATAGAAACAATTTTATTTGTTTGTAAAAATACTAAATTTGTTTACTTTTGTTTGAAGTATGCATCAATAATATCAATTTGTTGAAAACTATAAAATCGAACAGAAGAAATATTGGAGAACACAGCGAATACTATATACATTTGGTATAAGACCATATTATATATTTATAAGGAATTCAATGGTGCATGTCAATCACTTAAAATAAAAAAAATTAGAAATATTTTTTAATCAAAATATGGACGTCGAAACAAACCATGAAGACAAGAGGCGTTGATGGACATACTCGAAGCAATTCGCATTTTAATTACGTATAATGCCATTTTAATTTCTGATGATGAATCTTTAAATTTTCTTTCTTACAATATTCAGTGGTTTAATTTTGGAAATACTCTGATACAAGAGGCGCTGATAGAATACTCGGTCTCAAGCAAATTCGCATTTTAATTACATTTATAATGCATTTTAATTCTGATGAATCTTTAAGAATTTTCTTTTCTTACAATTATATTGTGGTTTAATTTTGGAATGACTCGATACAAGGGCGCTGATGGAAATACTCAAACAAATTCGCATTTTAATTACATTTATAATACATTTTAAATTTTTGGGTGAATCTTTAAATTTTCTTTCTTACGATATTCATTGTGGTTTAATTTGGAATGCTCATACAAGAGGCGCTGATAGAAATACTCGAAGACAAATTGGCATTTAATTACATTTATAATGCATTTTAATTTCTAGAAGAATCTTTAAATTTTCTTTCTTACATTCTTCATCGTCGTTATATATTAACGTTAATAGTATTGATTTCAGTGGCTCACGTTTTTTTAAGATATTTGGTTTCGACGTTTATACTTTTTGATATAAAAATATTTTCGCATTTTAGTCCACTAATAAAAGCGTGTTTTAAAAAATCTGTAATATTTTATTATTTCCTACTTTACAATCATAAATATATTTCATAATTCATTATTATAAAAATGTTATGAAATCAATTTTTCTCAAATTCACTACCAGATGGCATCCTTCCTATGGAAAAATAATTTAGTAAAATTAATTGAACAACTTAATTAAGTTTCTGAAAATATGAAAACATTGTATTGTCATCAACAACATATTGTACTGTAAAATTTCGTACTTACAACCAAGAGAGGGTGAAAGATTTATTACAATATTTCACTTTCACAAATTTAAATTATGTCTAGTTAAATAAAAGCGTTAAAGTATCTTAAAATCATAAACGGTATTCTTTCTTGTCTTATATAAATCACAAGAAGACAGTTGCTAAAACGACATTATCAAGTGTTTCCAAACTGTCTAAAGCATACAAAATTACTCTAACCTATTTTTAGGTTACTAACCTTCTAGACTCGTAAATTTAAAGCAAGCGCATGACTTTTTCGTGATAGCCGAGGCACTGAATTGTTGTGATGAAATAAGTATAAATAATTTTCAAGTACAATGGAAAGAATGAAAGTTACACAGCAAAAGAAGGACTTCGTACCAGTTAAATAAGATAAACAAATAAATAAGATAACGCACGCGTTTTTCCCTTCATTACAACCAAATCTTTCATTTTTTTTCGGTATACGCGTCTTGTTTCATACTTTCAGCTTCACAAAAGATTTGGAAATGTATCAAACATTTTCTTTTACACCTTTTTTATTAGTGCCACTTTTTTTTTCATGTTAGAAGAAACTTTGTAATAAATTTTCTTTCACTTCCTTATGTCTATAGTTCTGAAATTTGCACACTTGTGTGTTCTCGATGACAAGTGCACTATTTTAATATGTTCAGA
The DNA here is from genome assembly GCA_013235015.1 of Araneus ventricosus. Lineage (NCBI taxonomy): Eukaryota > Metazoa > Arthropoda > Arachnida > Araneae > Araneidae > Araneus > Araneus ventricosus. Next base: position 18,071 of record BGPR01025661.1, read on the forward strand.
ACCTGATATATTTAATCAGTGTAGCGTGAAATTTTTGATTCCTACCTCACTACTGGCAGTGAATTCGAGGAAATTTGATTTCGAGATTCCATAATATTTATAAAAATAGTCAATTTAAAGCACTTGTGAGAAAAATAATAAAAATAAAGGAACTCTACTTTTTAGTACACTAATAAAGTGTGTTTAAAAACTGTTTTTTATTCAGTTTGTTATATTCACTTTTCAAGGCGATTCAAAACCTTATCTTTTCTCTTTATATTGGAGTCGATGCGAGTGAGACGCTCTTAATTCCTTAAAACTATGTTTTTTCTGAATAGTTTATACAAAAGCTTCCATGCATAGACTCTTCCCTACTGGAGGTGGGTTTAGAGCAGTTCCCCAACCTGTGGTCCCTGGGGGTACGCAGTACGACCAGTTGGGGTACTCGAACTTAAAGTCGGTAATGAGCGGACACAAGAAAACATAAAGGGATTTAAGGATAAGGGATAAGGGAAACATAAGGACAGCACCACCATTTGGGATATTTATTATTATCAATCTATATTAAGATGAGTAAAGGATACTTGAGACATTTAAAGCGTGTCCAGGTGATTTTGTATTTAAAATTAATTGTTACTTTGACTTTGATTGCCAATTTAAATACCAAAAAAATTCTGTAATTTGATGCCATGTCAGATTCAGGGGTTAAAAAAATGTTACAGAATTTTGTTTCCCAATTTCGTGTAAAAAAGTGAAAGTCGTGCAAGTCCTAAACTTACCCTCAAAATAAGTAAAAAGAGAAAACAAATGGAAGTGTGATTTTTTAAAATTATTACAATACCAGTTTAATCTGTTTTGACGTTGAACTAACACTATTGTAAATGGAATAAAATGCTTAAAATCAAAAATAAGTCCTACAAATGTTTATAAATTCAGTCATTTCACTCTTTAAGCTACCTAGGCCTTAACATTGAGAGCAAAACCTCTTTGTATAGATATGGATGGTTGGAGGATATAACAGTAGGAGGTACGCAAAGAATAAAAATACTAATCAAAGAGGGTACTCGAGGAAAAAAGGTTGGGAACCCCTGGTTTAGGGAAATTACCAGCCTTGTTATTTTGACCACCATTCAAATTAACCATCATCTCTCATTTAGCTTCAAGTGGTGCTTTAATCTATTTAAACTAACTAGACCAACTAGAACAGTGAACAGAGATCATTGACCAGGGGTGAATCCGCACCTCCAACTACAAAAGACACAGGATTCACTCAAGATAGAGGCTTAACAGAAATAGCAAATGTTTATCAGAGGACATCAGTCTTTTTTAAGATCGAATAAAATTCTGACCAGGTCATTAGCATTCGAACCACAAGTTATTTTGAGTAGCCCTCATATTTATTTTGAATCCTGGATTTAGGCTTAACGCAAATCTGCATGGCACCCACTATAGACTTACACACCTGCAGCAAAGGAAGGTCTGATCCACGACAAGATTTAATATGACGTCCGAATCTTCGACTTGATCACTACCAGACCCGTGATCCAGCATGATCCGAAGGCGAGCTATTCCTCCACTACCACTGCAGTTAACCCGCTAAAAGACTTTGAGTTGGCTCTCTAGATAGTGGCGAGGAAGAAAGTTAGCACTACTGCTAAGCTGTATTACGCAGCTTTTTTTGGAACAACGCAGGCTTATTTTGAATAGACTATCATCCTTAACGATGGTCAGATGATAGGACAACATCTCATCCCTTGCCCTCACTTCCGCGCCACATAACGAGAAGACGTTTGACCCTCGACATGTGTGATATAACGCGCATCAGTACTACATACACAGCATCTTCTGCAGGATCGGTTTCCGAGTTCGAAGCCTCCGATTCCTAGTTTAGATCTACAACCAAGCAGGCCACCGCGAATTAGCCAGCATTACTATCACTACACTAGAAATCTAAACTAGGGACATTTATCCAGTTATTAATATTTACCAAATAAAAGCAGCAAATATTTCAATAATGTGTACAGAAGTTAATATATTAAATAAGTTACAAAATTCTTTTCTTTAAACTTTAGTAAGGTTTCCATTTACCAACTGTCGATTTTAGAAATCGTTTTTTTAGCGGAACTGTATGATCTAGTAACACAAGACAATTCCTTTTGGTTCTTTGGTCGACAAAATTCATTTAGAAAATCACAAATTCTCTGGGCCACATCGGAATGACCTCTCCAGCTTTAGTTTTGCTTTCCTACTTTGTTTCAAACGTGTTTCTTGTTTTCTGAATTTCCAAAGTTAAATAAATGAAGAATATATTACGCTGTGAAGAATTGAAAGAAAACCAGGAAGAAAGAGCATTAACTCAAATAAATTTGTTATTAAACAATTAACAGTATATTGCGACATGAAATTTAAAATTTAATATTTCTTTAAATCGACCTAAATTTAGTGAAAGAGGTTTTCTTAAAGAAGAAAATGATTGTTACAGATTAGGTCATTACCAAAACCGTTTTGAAAGGAATGAAGAGAAAGTTTTAAACTATTTTAAAAGATAAGAAAGAAAGAGCAACCTACACTTACCTTACTTGAAAATTTAGAATAAGATAAGATTTGGTACAGACTTTAAGTACACTTTTCTTACATCTTTTTCTCAAATTTTGGTCACGGTGGCTTGGTGTCTCGGTTTCGCGGGGAAGCTTCTGGATCAATCCGATTCAACGAATCCAAGCAATGGTAAGTGGGCCTTTTTGCACTTAAATCTGATGTCGAGGTCGACGCCCTTTTCGCTGGGTAGATTGAGGAAGTTTTTGGGGAAGCGACTTCAGGTGTGGTCTCAAGTCATCTGACTAAACTTCAAAGATGTATACTCTAAATAAACTATAATGCTTAAAGGAGACATTGATAGAACTAAAACCTCCCTCCTTTTAAAATCTTCTCCATAACAAGATTGCTATCTTGACATTTTTTACTAAATTACGTTATCGGAAGGGGTAGAGAGAACCTGGTGTTATGGCTTCAGGTTCCGAAAGATCTCTGGTTCCAGACTCGATTCCGCCAGGAGTTCGTCTGTATGAACATCTGTGCTCATAATTTTCATGATGGGTCCAAAGTCATCCAGGGTGTGTGCGTAGAAACATGAAAAGTGGAGGGCTCATCAGGGTAATCGTTTTCACCATGTGGGTAAGTTTATTCACCTGACAATGTTCATTCTGTGAGTTTAAAAAATCCGTTCTCTCGAGTAGACTTCAAAACATAAAGTTAATCTCACTAATTACACTTTAGAAATCAAGTCGAATACTAGACTTGAGCTATTACTGTGGACAGTACAGAAATGAGACGTGTATTATCATTTTATGTATGAAGAAAACTAAACAAATGCTAAACCTTCAATAGAATGAAATGCATGCGATAGTCAATGCAGACATATTTATGATATCCAGAAAGTAAGTTTCGTTGGCCAATTAAAGAACAGAAACTATAATGGAACGAATCTTTTATTGTTAATTTTGTGCACAGACTTGGACTATTGTTAAGCATAATTGTCATGCGTGTCGAACGTTGTACATTTCGAAGCACCATGTTACGTTTTATGTCCTGGATCGAAGAACGATGCCGCCTGTAGATAGTTGCTAAAACATGGCAAAATCAGAAGGGTGAGTCTGTAGGCTGTAAGACGGGGATGAGGAAGAATTTCCCCAGCCAAGAGTCTGTAATGAATTGTTTGCTGCTAGATTTGCCGTATGGAGGCTGTGGCGGGCGTGTCAATTTCTTAGCCAACGTTATCAACCCTCAGAACATCTGCATTGCGTCATCTGACTATGGTTAAAATTACGAGTCTCTTTCTCAAAATTCTTTTGAGGAGAACCTACAGGTACCTTCTCAACATTTTTTTATTTTAAGCATTATTGAAAAAATGGCGATAGTATTGAAACTTAGTATTAAAAAATCACAATCACAAATATTAAAAACAATACAAAAATCTGTTTGATCTATCTGTTTAGTTAAATGTAATTTTTTTAAAAATTAATTTATAAATCCTACTACTTTTTTTCAAATATAAATAGTTTTGCTTCAAATTCTATTTATGAGATGCAGTGACATATATTACAAGAAACTATGCATG
>BGPR01025662.1:0-10442 GCA_013235015.1 Araneus ventricosus
TGTACTCAGTGAAGTGTCTGGTACATTCCCACCTCCAAAGTTTGTCATAGCCAAATTGTGGCTCTAGTCCCAGCCTTTCGCCCCTCTAGAACTAAAGCATCTTCCTTTTGTATTATTATGCTACTATTGATTTTACCAAACGGATCCTTTTTTCCTCCATGCTTTTGCCTTTCAGTGCAAGATCTTTTGAGAATAATCAGTGCTATATAGAACAACTGATTTAAACGTAGGTTGAACATCCTCAGAGCCACAAATGAAAATTTCCAATTCTGTAATGGGAAGAGCCGCTGAACTGAGAATAAAGAAACTTCAAATTCATAGATTTGATTAAATTCCATTATTGCAATTTTTATGTAAGAATATTCAATACCCTTTTATCAATAAGTTTATGCTTTGAAGCTGGGTTCTAAATCAGACATTGTATTCACCAAAGATGGATATCGAGGAATAAAAAAAATTAAAAAAGCTCCATTTGCTCAACACTAAGAAGAATATGTTAAACCTTGCACTGCTCTTTTTTATGGATTTCTTTCGTTGAATATTCATTATCATAAAATTAAAATTAATGATGATTAATTTAAATTAATTATTGGGTTTTTTCAAGTAAAGGAATTTTCTACTGGACTTTGCTTTGCATAGAAGAGTACAAAAAAATGGAAAACCAAAATTGCTTATTGGCTATAGCTCATCTGGTAATATGTCGTCACAGATTTGCAAGTACCATGAGACTCTCTGAGAATTTGTAGTTCATCATCCCTTCAACTTAAGATACAATTCTCCGACTCTTTCTCACGCTAGTACCAGTACATTAGAAGGCTTCATTTTTAAATGATTTTTCCCTAACCAAAGGAAGTCTGTAGTTTTGGTCAATCAAATTACCTAGTGTTTATTTTTCTTGGGCAGAACTTCAATACCTCATGAAAATTAACATTATTTTTTCTTTCAGAAATCATTTCAGAAAAGTCTTAATAATAGAAATGTTGTTTGACTGTTTAAATAATTTTAGGGAACTGATAAAGTTATAGATATAGTTCTTCCTCATTGGTTTTGTGAGTACCACAAAAAAAACTGACAAGGATTTTAGATGCGAGTTGATACCAAAAACTGAGATTGAACAAGGATATTGACGTTCAAAGACATTCACTAGTAGTACGCGCACTGGCAAGCAGTCTGTGGAATCAGGACCAAACAAAATAGAAAAATGAGTACAATGATATGAAAAAAAGCTCGGTACCAACTAAAACAAAAGATACATTCCATTATTTTTTCTCGATAATGACAATTAACTGTCGAAAATTAAAATATGAGTACGAATCTGTAAAACAAAAATTATGAACGGTAAAATCATTATTAACAGTAAGTAAAAAATATGAGGCAAACCACCACAAGTAAGATATCGCCGAAATAATAATCAGCCATTCAATTGAAGGTTGATAATGTCCCTGCGTCTGCACCGTCAGCCAAATGAAATGCCAGCAAATCAGTTCAGGATAAACGCGTCACGGGAGGACAAGTTAGAAAAATATCTTCTGAACTGATCAGGAAAAAAAATTAATTTAAAAATGGAAAAGATATTTAATTGTTCTTTAAACCACAGAATAGTTCAGTTATAAGCTGAAAAAATGAAAAAAAATATAATGTTTTATTAGAAGTCGACGCACTAAATTTAAAAAAACAAAAACAAAATTTTGATCCCTCAAAATTCAGTAAATTACGTCGAGAGTTTGTGCCAAATTTCTAGAAGAAACTCTGGTTTGGCCGACTGTGTATCGATTTTTTAAAACCAAAACTAGAAATGATACTGGACAAAATGCTCTAAAATAACCGCCCAAAAAAGCAATGGAAAAAACATTAAATAAAAAAATTTGGGATTAATTTTAAAATTCGGGTTTGAGGTGCATTAAGTGAACAGAATTTACACTCATCTATAAAGCAAATTTCATGGCTGTATAGATTTGTCTGAAACATAGAGCAAGCAAGAATGGCCTTTTAGAGATTGGATTGAGATATATATTACTGATACCAAAAAGGCATTATGGCTCATGAAACTTTTTCGCTTGAAATTTAATTTGGCAGAAGTTATTGCTCGAACTCTCAGTCTCCAAGTCAAAAGTTATACATTCATTCACTTTTGTTTCACCTCAATATCGCAGAAATGTTGAAAGCGTAAATGTGTGTGCGTAAGAAAAAAAACATTTGTCGCATCACGCGTAGTAAACGAACGAACGTCGAATCTGAAAAAATAACAAATACAGTTTTACCTGTGAAGGCCTGAGTGAGAAGGGGCTTGAGAATCTCTGTCTGTGTCTGCCTTTAGAACAAATCTCTGCTGACAAGGAAAATTCTATTACTAACCTGACTAAGTGTCCATTTTAAAGATAATATTTTATCCTTTCCTTAGGCGCTGCTTATTGAACGCCCATATTGCATGTGAACTGCAGATCAGAAGGTTCTTTTTCCACAAAATCTTTTGATTTAAATATTAAATGCTAGAAACAATTTGTTATATATATACTATGCTTCCACAACCTTCCTACAGCACTCTGTATTTTACTTTTAAGTGTCCATTTTAAAACATAAGATTTTATCCTTTCACGCGCTATGCATGGTAATGTCCTATATGATTCTAAGACCTCAGACTGCATGCCTCTTTTTCCCTCACAAAGTCTTTGATTTTAAAGAGGTAAATACTTCAGAGAAACATATTCATTGTTATATATATTACTTATGTTTCCACAGTCTTGATAAAGCAACCACAAGATCGTTTTCAGCACTTTTCTAATGTGCTTGCTTCAGAATGTTTTAGGACATAGTACAAATCTGTGATTGGCAGATTTGCCGTTTCTCAATTTAGAAGGTCTTTATTAGTTTGTTAATTGATAAAACTAGATTGACCCTATGTTCATTAGGCGACTATAAAATGTTGAACAAAACGGTAATAACAAATATTTTAACAAATAATTATTTTAATTGGTAAGGACTTCATAATAACCTTCATTTTCAGTATACCAACTTCCCTCTGAGTATACCACTTGAAATGCATTACCGGAAACTGAACATTGAAACACTGACTTGACCTGATATCGAACACCAATATTTTGATTTTAAAAGGTAGAGAGGGTCTGACGAATCTAACAACACCAAAATCATCTACCAAAGATTTATGCAAAGGGGTCAAAGAGTGGTACCAGAAAAAGCTTGCAAGCCTTTTTATAACAGATATAATGTAATGGAGTCGATTCATGCACACGTGATAGACATCAAATGCGCTAAGTCGGTTTCGGCTATTATATGCGTTTCGTTTTGTTATCCATTGCGTATTTTGCAGGAGCAGAGGACATGACGTCACAGTGCAGAGTATCATTAGATGATAGATGACATGAGCAGCTACTTTTATCAATTGATTTTCAAGCCACATGGCTTGTCTATTTTATTTAATTAATTTAACTTCTAGATTGACATTTTCAATTAAGTTACTTATCTCCACAATGACGGTTTGAGTGATTTCAGGCGCTACGATTATCTTTCCTAATGACGTGGAAGGACTTAGAATAGTAATATTGAATTTTATGAAAATTGAATATCCTCAATACTCATGTATGCTTATAAATTAAATACATAATTTAAATTACACTTCAAAGATGACTATTCGAAGATTCAAGCTTAAAAAATATCAGTTTGTACAAGAATCCTTATCATTTAGCTTCTCTTAGAGTGTACCGAAATTCACGCAATGCCGATATCTTTCTGAATACTAATGGTATTGAACTGGAATTTTTATATAAGTTGCACTATATATCTGGCTTTGAAGTTATGAAAAAATTAGGCTACGTTTCGCACATGTGCAATATAAAATTATTTACTACAAATGCTCATATTTACTGTAATATTCAAATTTTAATACAATGCTTCTTTTACATATTGCCAAGTATTCAGTAAGTTTCGTACAATTGGTGAGAAACTCTGCATGTTAGAAGCAAAAAAAATGCGGAGAATTCGGGATTTTTTAAGAAAACCTCTATATCTTCTCGAAAATGAGTGTTATTTTTGTGAAAATGCATGAAAGTACTAAGCACAACAAACATAGCCATTAATGAAAGTTACATCTCGTTATCAGCGTTCTGTGAAGCAGGATGTTTCAAACTCCATTTTCTTCTTCATCCCTTTCTGTTACCCCCCCCCTAATTGCCTTCTGACCGAATCTTCACTGTAAAATGTGAGTTTCGATGATAGTATGTCCCACGATTCTCAGCAACTGATTGCGAACCATAGTATCTATATTAACTCTAATTTTGTAGCATTTTCAAAATTGTGCAATATTTTTGGATACCATTGCATATATTCGTTCGCTTGTATATTCATACATACGCTATAGTTGGTAACATACATACCTACTACATGCATAGTTGGGCGGCAGATTTTTCGATTGAAAAATAACCTAGTGCAAGAAAAGTTTAAGTAATCCTGTCTGTAAAGTCTACTAAGAAAAAAAAATTGAAATTCTCTTATTTTTATCAAAGATCACTTTATGAAATCATTAAAAATATTTAAAATCCCTAAATTAAAAAAAAAGTCAATTGTAAAGAAAATAGTGCAGAACTAAATCCGACAATCCAGAAAAGTTCCAAATCTCCGAGTCCATTTTTCCTTAGTGAAAACAAATGCCGAGTACTCATGATTTCAGAAACAACCCCAACGATATCAATTTAAAATGACAACCACGTTTCCGGTGTCACAGCAACACCTCACATTTTTAAAGGTAATGATAAAAAAAAGAAAAAAAAGAACATAACAGAGTAACTGCCCTGAGGGTTCTGGAACACGCATCACCCAAGTCCCCCTCATAATTCTTTTTGACAGTCCCTATTACACCCCCTAGTGGTTTGTTAGCTGAAATCGCAGGGTTTTGCAATATGAGACCGAACCTCCCCCTCCTCCCTCTACATGCAACCTGCCATGCACAGACGAAGTTGGTGTAACCCCTCGTACAGAATGTCCCTCCTGTGGCCCCGAGGTCCAAAGTTCCCTACCCTCATCTTTTAAAAATTGTTTTTTCTTTTTTTTCCAGTTTTTAAAAAGGTAATGTTGGGAATCAGTGGTTTGGAGCATAGATGGAAAGGAGGAATTGTAAGTATTCTCTTGGGACGCAAGCTGGTAGTCTTCTTTCTTACAGCAACTAGAAAAATAACCCGTCATGGCAAATTGCCTCTTCATTCGAGAGATTTCCCGTCAAATTTGAGGTGTTTAAATAGATATATATATGCGAGAGAAACGTTTAACATTGATTGAAAACAAATAAAATAAACATATGTTTTATGACAGGATTTTTTTTTAATTTACATATTTCTTTATTCAGAAAACCTCTTGGTCTTAAAAAAACCTAGAAAATCTAGTTGATATAATCTAGATAGATAGAAAACCTAGTTTCAAATTAAAACACTTCTCTGCTTGTCAAACGTTGCCAAAAAATATCTAATTATATCATCACGATTGCAATAAATAATGAGATGCGTCCAATCACGCGCATGATATACCACTGACGTAATTTACTACTTTCTATTGAAAAACGTAAATTAATTTGAAATACATGATTAACATAATTTAAAATTTCTTGGGAACTATTGATCATGGCAAGATAAATTTTATATCAATGGATAGCAAATTTTATTTCACTATTTTGGAGCTATTAAATTTGAAATTAGAACGACAATTACTCTTTTAAATTTAAAATGACTGAAATTTAGGTTCTCTAGCAATGAAATAATGCTGTTTAACGTCTCGCAGTGCTATGGCTCGAGTTTTATTGTTGGTGACATTAATCTTTAAATCTATTTTTAAATCTATCTTTTCTATTTTTAATCGTCGTTGTTTAAAAAGGAATACTAAATCTGCTTTTCATTTCAAATTTAATTGTTTATTTTCTTGTTTCCAAATATTCAAGTTTTCTTGAACATAAAAGTTCTGATCAATAGGAGAAATGTGATGAGGGCTTAATAACAGAAAATAACAGTAAGTTAATAAATTCAAAAGAATGACATAGGTTAGAATGAAAAATTTAAATATTTTTTAATATGTGTAATCAAATGACTTTTATGATGTTGTGTTAACTTTGTGTTAGTAAATAACTTTCTAGCAGTTTGCGAAATAAATGCATCGTTCAAGAATGATTCCTTGAATTGCGATGGAATCCTGCTTAATGATTCCTGATTACTTTTAATACCTCTCAGAATCATCACATTTACTCACTAATAACACGAAAATGTGAAGAATCATGAGTTTTTTTATGATTTTTCGTTAGAGAATGCATTTGCTTCGATAATCTTAGCATTTCACATTTATTCCATCTTCTTTTTCGATTGAATTTTCATGTTAGCCCTAATATTCTGTTATTCTAAGAGTTTTACTGATTTTTGTTCTTTAATTATAGGTGACCGTTACTGGGGAATAAATAGCAACTGAATCTCTCAATACTGTACTTACTATCTATTTATTTTTCCTTCTGAGAACATGCTCGAACTCACCAAACCTTCCTTTAGATGCATAATCCGATTATTTCCAATTTCACAGTGATGTACATACTACTTCACTGCAAAAGTCTGTCTGCCACTTTCCCTTGTTTTAATTTAATACAACTTTTTAAGCTCTATTAAATTGAAACAAAAGACAGCTAATAATAGAGGCGAATAGACTGGTCTGAAAGGATGGCTCTAAGTCGACACAAATTGATTATTTTCCCACTGTCGCTTTAAAGGATTATTATACATTTTGTTTTTTCTTCTTAATTAAATAGGTCGGATTCAGAGAATTGCTACAGATTTTGATTTGAGCCCTTTTTGCATCGCATTACAGAGAAATGCTTATTTCCATAATATATATTTAGTGCATTGCTCCTACTCAATTTGTATTTCATCTATTGTGCGATATTTAAGGCGACGGTGGGCATTATATAGCTTTTTTCTCAATTATTGACTTAGAATTTTGAAATTTTGTGCACATATCTATATGGAATATATTTTTTTTTAAATTTAACTTAATAACTTTTTTTAAAAATGCTTAAAAAATAATTTTTTAAAAAACATCCCATGCGTGCCAATTTTTTATTTTTCACTTCATTTTACATTATTATTACTCATAAGTACGTTTACAACATAACTGGGTATTATTTTGCTATTTCATTGAATAGTTAATTTATAGAAAATATTTTTGTTTTTGTTTACTTAATTTTCATCAAAATTCTACATTTTTTTTCAAAATAAAGTGACTTTTAACTATCTAAATGAAGTTTAAACATAAAATTGATGCCACGATTTATTTTAGTATCTATCAGGATACCGTACTAAAAATTTCATAAGATTTACTAAAAAATTAAGACGCATGGAATATTTTAAAGACAAGTAAATCTGAAAAAATATAGTTTTGAGAAAAAGACATTTTAAACATATGTGTACACTTACCTTTGATACTCTCTTTATACCATGCTATTCATTTTATTAAACTGCAGACATATTTATGCATGTAATTCACTTAAAAGTAAATTTTGAAGAGAAAAAAATATTGAAATAGAAAGAATTAATTTGACACGTTAGAATTTTCAGGCACGTGTGTTTTCTAAATTAATATAAATAACTATTTATTCACCACAAAAAGAAATTGAAACTTACTTTTAATTATCTAAATGAAGTCAAAACATAAAATGGATACAAAGATTTATTTTAATATCTATCAGGATACCGTACTAGAAATTTTATAAGATTTACTAGCAAAATAAGACGCATGGAGACACGGAAATCTGAAAAAAAATAGTACTGAGGAAAAGACACTTTAAATATATGTGTACATTTACATTTGATACTTGCTTTCGCTATACCATACACTAATCTTTTTATTAAACTACACACATATTCATACTATCTTATTCACTTTTAATTGACGCGTTAAAATTTTCAGGCACGTGTGTTTTCTAAATTATTATAAATATTTATGTATTCCCAACAAAAATATATTAAAATTTGCCTGTCTCAAGTCTCTTTGTCACATGATTTAGACATTCTTCTTTTGTAATTTTCATACTGTCATCATACACATCTGATTCTTATAAATGTTAGCATGTCTTGGTATCGCCACTGACAGAACATTCGTGTATCTTCCATACAATTTCTGCAGCTTTAACTTCCATGACATTTGATGATCTTACATAATTTTCGCTGTATTCTGGCCCGTGGCCTGTACTATATGGAGAAATCAGCACTGTGTTCTCCAAGATCCCCTTTTGCAGTAGTGCACTCAGGACAATATTTCGAAAGTATATCGTAATCAGTGATAAGACCAGTCAAAATATCGACAACAATACTAATTCCATATAGTGACGTATGTCAACGTTTCTGCCATGTGCCATCATACGAGACAGTTATATCAATTTTACCATCATTTTTGATTACCAGATGATGATATTAAATCATTATACTTTTAGCGACAATTTTGAAAGACACTCGTAGAATGTCATCTTTGTAAGTATGCTTCTCCTCATACATTTTATGTAAACATTTAGAAAATGTTTTTTTTTACATTGCATGAATGCCAATAGCCATGGATAAAACTTCCAATGAAACGTGGCCTTTCCCAGTGGGAGTGACCTCCCCTAAACTTTCTCGTATACTGCTCAAAAATTTGTCATTTCCCCTCCCCTTGCGTGGATAAAAAAAATCGAATCTACTGTAATCCAGAATGCAACGAATATCAGAAGGTTTTTCAGTGCAGATTATAGTGACTGTAAAATATTTAAGTGAAGAATCATATAAAAACAGATGCCTATGTATTAAAACTTAGCAATATTTATTTTCCATCACACTCCAGCGTGATCCGCTATTATACGAGCGAGCGAAAACAAAACAGGAGATAAAACATATCTATCACAAACTCCATCTCAAGGACAAACTGACGTAATCCTCCCGCTTGGTACCAGAGATTGCTAAGGACGCATGCGCATGGAGAACGGTTTTGAAACGAATGCTTAACAAGTATGCGATTATACAGACCGACAGACAGTCAACCCGTTGACGGATTTGGCCCAGAATTTTATACGGACCTACATTCATGACGATAAAACCGTGTACCAAATGTTATCCATCTAGCTATTCAAGTTTTTGAGTTATAGTGTTCGCATGACTTCGGACATACAGACAGACAGACTTCCCGTTGGCGGATTTGTCCAAAATTTGATAGAAACCTACAAATTATGTGTAAAGACTACATACCAAATTTCATCCCCGTAGCTCTAATAGTTTTCGAGTTATCGTGTTCACAGACAGACACACACACACACAGACAGACATAGTTCCAAAATTGTGTTTTTTGGACTCAGGGAGGTCAGAAAAGTGGAGATCCGTCAAAATCTCGAGTTCGAATTTTTTGACGATTACAATACTTTCTCTTTGTATACTTCGTATACGAGAAAGTAAAAAAGTTTCAACAAGCTTTTTATTTGCTTCAAAGCATTTGTCCACATTATCACGAGGGCTGGAAATTATAGAATTAAATATTTTATCACATTTTTTGCATTTTAGTTCTATCTTTGATGAAAAGCCATAAGTAAGATTAGATGTAACATCCAAAGAGCACATATTGTATTCATCACATTTTCTATTGGACAGAAGGGAAGACAACATACTATTATTCATAATCACATATGAATTGGTTTCAATTGCTTTTCTTGTTGATGCAGAGGTAGAAGGCAACATTTCAAATTTTGTTCACTCACATTTATAGATTCATTGTTTAAACAATGTTCAACACAATTACACTATCAGAATTTTCTATTTACTATAACGATACAATAACAAAAAAGCAAACAAAGTATAAATGATTATTACTTACCAGGGTTTTGCAGCAAAAAAAAGATAATAACAACTTCAGGGATACCAGGAAGAAGGCTGTTCTCGCATGTGATGATAGCGAAAATAAACACAACATTTCGTAAAATACACGCGGTAAAAATATCAACAAACACGGCAAACAGCAGTTAACAGTTACAGTTAAAATCGGTGCAAGCTAAAACATAAAAATATTAATTCAAAAGTAAAATAAAATATAAAACAAATCGTCTTTCCTTTTTTTAAATGTTTGTTTACATTTTCGGGTCCCTTTGAATTTTTTTGTCAATGCATTTTTTTATTTCTTTTGAATTCCATTTACAGGGTAGTTTATAACACATACATATTTTAATTTCACATATAACACAATGTTTTTTTTCGCGTAGTCTGTATCTCTCACGCAGCGGAATGGTTATAAAACATTTTTATTTTACATATATATTGTGCCATTTATTTTTCGTTTTACTTATGTGTTCCATATATACGTGCAATATTTTGGTTTTTTTGCCGAGACCCATTTACAGTTCAATGCTTCTACCCAATCTTGTATTTCAGATATTGCTCATAAATTTC
>BGPR01025663.1:0-17917 GCA_013235015.1 Araneus ventricosus
CAGTGTAATTTTAATTAGTCAATAATGTACCTTATTCATACCCATATGTTAAAATGAAGAATATCTTTCGCTAAAAGATTCAGAAAATAAATTTTCTGCAAATTGTCTGTGCTTTCAAACAATTCAACAGAGATTCTATTAATTATAAAATTTTCATGTACTGTATAATTTTTTTTTGTTCTTTTAAAGTTGGTTGAAAGGTAAAAGTTCTGTGTGCAGTATCATTTCTTGCTACTGCTGCAGGCATATTTAACATGAAATACTAAAGCCACTCACCAAGAATCCACATCCTCAAACACCCTTTTCCGTCACAGATAACGGCGTAAATTTAACCATTTAACAAGCCCCCTGAAGGTGAAGAAATACCCTGGGGGGGGTCAATTTGCTTTACCCCCCGTTTTGTCCTGCTTGTCGTCATAAAGGCCTCTAGTCTTCATATGGGATGCCATGGTGTCTGGTGTCACCCGCATAAAATGTTGGAATTTTTAGCGCTCCCCCACTGAAAATTTGCCACTACAACACTAGGCCGCATCAACTTAATTTCAGAATCTATTTCCAATCTTGCAGCAAGAAAATCAGCGTGGGTTCGCAGCACAGCGTAAGACAACATGCAGTGATGCTTGTCAAGGGATTGCGACTTTGTTTGTATTGACTCCATTGTTCTGCTGCAAGGAGATCAATAAATTAAAATTATTTTCAATAAAATTTCACGATTTCACTTGTATTGGCTCCATTGCAAAGCTGTAATGAAATAAATAAATTAATTAAAATTATTGTCATGAAAATTGTACTGAGGGTAGTTGAGATTAAGTTCTTGTCTACTAATAATAAAAGCGATGTACTGTTTTACCGCCACGAGAAAAACCCTAGACACCAGACATGCAGGTGACGGTCGTTATGGAAACGGGATATTCCACTGCATTTTGGGGGTGAAGGAAAGGTCTTTATTTCATTTGGCGTAGATAGAACTGGCGGAAGTCTCATTTCTCTTTGTGCTTCGTTCGAAAATGAATTCCTAGCCTAAAGGAACTGTGCTTAGTTTGCCAAATGTTGCGGTTGATTTTACTATATCCGTATCTCTCCTTTCTTCGACTCATCTATTTGAGGGAACCCTGCTCAGGGTTTTTCTCCTGGCGGTAGGACAGTATGTGTGTGTCTGTTTGGTGGTCTACAAGGCAGACTGTTTGATCTAGAGTTATCGAATTTGGCACAATTATACTTTGGAGGATGGGAATGTGCAAGTTGAAGCGATTTTTTTAAAATTTAATTAGAATATTAATTAATTAAAAAAGAAGTAAAATTTTTGCGTATTTTAGTGATAACTTTCGGAAGTATTAACGCACGAAAATAATTTTAACGCCATCTTAAAATTTAAATTATCTTTTCGGTGGTACCAATGTAATTGTTGTCCAATTTTTTTTCCCTAATTTAAAAAAAAATTTAAAAATATTTTTATGCGTAATTTACAACAAACCTTTCACTGTTGCAATGAAATTCAAACCGCTCTCATTGTTTGCATAAATATTTAATTGCTTTTTTCCCTTCTTGTTGAAAGCTAAGGTAATTTCGCAATGGATTTTAATTTCTTTCTTTTTTTTGTGTGAAATCTGTTAGCAAAGTCTCTAAGATATTAAATATATTACGAAATATATCTGTAAGTTCAAAGATTATGGTTGCCAATCATTGATTCTTTTTATCAGCATGTTTTAATTAAGCTAACATGGTGTTGGATGTAACATGTGCCACGCCATGTTAATGTTGATATCAAATGTATATTTTGCATGAGAAATAAGAAAGTGAAACTGGTGCCGATAACGTGCAATCGAATGTTAAACTACGTGACTAGTTATTTGACTCCATTAGGGAAGTCCGTATATATATGAACAGAACAGATGCATGGTAACTAAAACACAGGTTAAATGTTTATCACAATTTGAAGTTTAAAACTACTTTTTAAGAGAACCATAAATATCAAATTATGTGTTAGAGATTCAATTGAAATTAAACACAATCAGTATTTATGCAAACTAGCTGGTCACCGAAGGCGGCTAGTTGTTAAATAAAACTAAGCATTTGTAAACAAGAACGAAAGCACAATTGCAGAAGAAGTTTTTGTCGTAACTTTTGATAATTAGAGCTTTGCGGGAAAAAGTATATATATGAAAAAAATATCTGGTATGATTAAATATGTTTTATATTTAAGAATATAGAGACTAGTGAGATGCTGTGAATAATAATCTCGTAATAGTATATGCTGTTCATGCATGGATATGGGCTGCCTCAAAGAATATTATAAGAAATTATTATTCGTTTCATTTTAATTGTTGTGAAAATAATTAATAGTGAAAAATTACTTTCTGAAATCTTCCATTTTCTCTTCCACTTGCAAAGAGACTTCTAATGTTCTCAATTTATAAGTTTTATTTATTCTTCATCTGTTAATTATAGAGTGAATATAAACACGAAACAGTTAACCTATAGTGTTTCTTTTAAAAATCATTTGTAATATACTGAGGGAATAAAAACTTAATTATTTATTTAAATAAAATGTTTCGTTACATATTGGTTCAAGTGGTTCATTATATTAATAACAATTTAATAAATTATTTTTAACTTTTGATTCACTTTAATATGGTGTAATTGCTCTTTATATATTTTTAATCAAATTATTGCATTGTTTCAAAATAATATTGAGAAATAAAATAAATATTTAATTTCAATGAAAATTCGCTTTTAATATTTTTTAAAGCATGAAATTTAAAGAAATTCATCCGTAATATTTAACTGGTATCCTACTTTTTCACATTATTAAAGCTTTTTATCGAAATGGGAAAAAAATGAATATATTTTGTTTTCTGCGTATATATTTGCGAAATGATAAAATGCACTTTTATCAAGGTAATGAAAAAATCATCCAAAATTTCCTGTTATTTAAAAATAATTCTCTTCAAAGAACACTGTACATTATACATAGAAGGCAATAAGTTAAAAACTAAACTTTTGATTTTGTGCATTTGATGATGAAAGTAAAAAAAAATTATGAGTATGCCAAATTAAGGATTAAATTCATTTTCTGTTGCTCCTCTATCCGACTTGGCGAGAAGAAGCTCAAGAGCAGAAATACACGTCAGCTCTACAAGCTTCGGGAACTCTCTACGTAATCCAACCAATAGACGTAGGACGAATTTGTTGACCTCCGCCAATCAACTTTCGCCACGCCGTTTCAGGCCTTTTAATAAACCTTTTTGCGCCGGCACTGGAGTAGTTTTATGACATACGTGTGATTATACAGATAGTTTTGTGGTACAAGTTTCTCGTGCTCTTTTTGATAACGTGGTGTTTTCCAGTCTTGAATATTTGAATTGATTCTTTTCGACAGAATTTCTTTTCCGAAGGTGAAAACTACGAAGTAAGTTTTTGAATTGATTTTATCTGTTAAATGTAAATTATTACATTTTATGTTTTCTGATTTAAATTAACAGACTTAACTAAGCAGTGGTTCTCTACTTAATATTTTATGTCTTGTGCTATTTTAAGTCTGGTGCAACTCGCTATTTAATTATTAATTACCAATGTTCATGTAAATTTCTTGTACAGTAGAGATCCAGAACTCGTCGAACTTTAGTTTTCTTTTTGAATTTCTTGAAATGTTACTTCAAAACTTTACTTATTGTCTCTATGTAAATCTGAAATTCATATAAAATGCTTTATATTTCCTAAACGATACTTACTTTTCTTAGCAACCGAGTATGAAGATCGTTGCGAGATTGGCAGCATTATTGCTGCTTGTGATAACATTAGTCTCTTCTAAAAGTGAAGATAAGGAGAGTTTGGGAACGGTTATAGGAATCGATCTTGGAACCACTTACTCATGGTATGTCTTCCCATTTTTAGTTATATATTTTAAAATATTTTGATCTGTAAATAAGATGCTACTATTTGAAGACTTCATACTACTTCATAAACACTGTTTTTAATCATGTCTGTCATTAGTTTTGGCGATCTCTTGCTTTAAATTTTTTATATTTATATTCTTAAGTGTATAAAATGCTAATTATGTCTTTTGTCTGTGGTTAAATTATTAAATATTTAGATGTAGTTATGCAATAGACGGCAAATTTAAGAATGCTCATTTTGAGATTCGGCTCCTTTTGAAGGAAAAATTTAAATACTGCATTGTTCCAGAATTAAATACCTATTGTATTATAAATCTGTGTGTAACACAATTTGCCTAACAAACTTTGCTATAGTTAGCAATGGTAGACTCGAGATCTTTGAAATATTTGGTTTCCTATCGCATGATTGCATCTATTTATTGGTGCATATTATGTGGCATTGCAAACTGCTGTTCAAATTATGTTGATCAGTTTAAAACCGTAACATGCAAGTTTGCAGATAATAAAATAGAATTTTGCTTTTTAAATCTACGTGCTAGTAGTTAAGCTAATTGATTACTTCGATAACATTGAAGTGATTATCTATTGGTATTTATGAGCATTGAACTTTCAAAGAAATTATAACTTTGCTCGTTATTTGACAGAATTTTTAAAATGCTCAACTTGTGACTCTGTCTATTAATGGCTAGAAATGCCCCTTAAACACGACATAAATGGCCTGTTTATAGCTGAAGTTTTGCTTTCAATCAGTAGGTTAAACTTGTTCATTTTTAAAACTATACTGTTTTTGACTTGTAATCCAATCTTTAATGCGGAGACTTTTCTCTGAGGTTTTAAGAAATGTATGAATATAGGTTAGCTAATTTGCAGCTATCTATTAAATGCAGAATTTCTTGGCTTGGCAGCTGATAATGTTAAAGCAGGTCTTTCACAAGTGTTCTACGCCACACAAATTTAACCATTCCACATTAAATAGATTATTAATAGGGGGGGTGGAGACTGTTCAGAATTTGCATGATGTGGGTTGAATATCCAACCTGTTCCATTTGAATTGTTGAGCCGTAAGAGTTTGTATTTTAACAAAGTTGTAGAAGGCAGGGGTTGGTAGTGGATGGATTTCTCATGGTTTATAGCGGCTGTAAATGACCTGCTTAAATAGACAGGGTAAAAAATGAAATGCTATGCAGTGTTGTCTTGCCATTTTTGTAGCATGGAACACTCCTGAATATCCGGCTAATTCAGATTTATCAATAATATTTTTGGGGGGAGGGGGGGGTATATTTATTCACTATTACTTTTGAGAAAGGTAACTGGTGGAGGGAAATCAAACTATTCTTATAAGATTGATAAATTCTTACTAGCTTGTATATTTTGACTTTTCGCCTATTCTGTAAAAGTTACAATATAGGTAAAACTTCATTTTTATAAAAGTACATTAAACACTTTGGTTTCCTGGTAATATGAATTCATATTTTGAATGTTCCTATTAACTAATAGCTGGTTTTTAACTTTCCTATAATTTTAAATTTTGCATTCAGGCTTCTTTTTAATTTTGTTTGTTACGCAGCACAAATTTTCGTAATTCAAATTCTTTGTTGCACAAATTTCGTAATTTGTTGGTTTTTATATTTAAGCTCAAGAGTATTATTTTATTTAAAATTTCACCATTGTTATAATCTGTCTTAAATGATATATTTTAACCTTTTGGCTAGAATTTTAGTCATTATGATGGTTAAAATGCATGTTAAATAAAAGCATCTTCTTGTTAGAAGGTTGTAACTGTTTTTGGATGTTTTCTAACATTTTTATCTTTTTAGTGTTGGAGTTTTTAAAAATGGCCGTGTGGAAATCATCGCCAATGACCAGGGTAACCGAATTACGCCTTCGTATGTTGCTTTTACTGCTGAAGGAGAACGATTGATTGGAGATGCAGCCAAGAATCAACTGACCTCCAATCCTGAAAACACAGTCTTTGATGCTAAGCGTCTTATTGGAAGAGAATGGTCTGATCCAACTGTCCAGAAAGACATTAAATATTTCCCATTCAAGGTACTTAAAGAAATTGCAAATTTTCTTTAGAAACTAGACTATGTAAATGCTGTTAATTTTCATCTTGAGGGGGGGGGGGGTTCTTGTTGGATTTTTCATGGAACTTATCTTATTTTCGTCAACATTAAAGTTATTTTTTGATTCTACAGAAGAAACTTGTAATTATCTAAATATACAAGGATATATGATGCCTTTTAATCGTTAAAACTTGCACTGGGCTTCTAAAGTAATTTTAATGTGCTAGGAAAACTATCAAATTTTAGTACTTGTATTCATAAAGAAATTATGAATAGTAATGTAAAATTTTAACTAGTTTTCTTCAGGACCTAATTGGAACAAAATTAGTTTTATCAAGTCTAAAATTTGACATAAAAATTGAAGGAATATCTATTGATTTATTGTAGTTTTTTAAACTTCAGCTATAAACCAAACTATGGATGTGGCTATTGCATAATAAAAATACAAATAAACATTTTTAATATTAAATATTGTATTACTGTAATTTGCTCTTATTTTTCCAAGATAAAATAATTCTGAAGAAATTTTAAAATGCTTAAGTTATACTAGTTTTCTAAGAAGTAGGGCTTCTTGTTTTCTTTTATTTTATATTTTAGAAATCAAATGTTGTTAATATCAAATCTTTTTAGCTTCATTAACATAATTAAAATGCTTTATTTGTTAAATATTCTGTGTGGTATTTTTATTGATTACCTAAGAATTATATTGACTTATATTTCTTTCAATAGGTTATTGAAAAGAACAGCAAGCCACACATTAAGGTACAAACCAAGGATGGTGAGAAGACCTTTGCTCCTGAAGAAATTTCTGCCATGGTATTATCAAAAATGAAGGAAACTGCTGAAGCTTATTTAGGCAAGAAAGTAAAGAATGCTGTTGTCACTGTCCCAGCTTATTTCAATGATGCTCAACGACAAGCTACTAAAGATGCTGGTGTCATTGCTGGTCTCAATGTTCTCAGAATCATTAATGAGCCAACTGCTGCTGCTATTGCCTATGGTCTTGACAAAAAGGAAGGTGAAAAGAATATCCTGGTCTTTGATTTGGGAGGTGGAACCTTTGATGTATCCTTGCTTACCATTGATAATGGTGTCTTTGAAGTCATAGCTACAAATGGTGATACTCATCTTGGTAAGTGTGACAAGTTTAATTTGCCTATTTCTATATGTTGATAACTAGTCTTTAAAATTTTAATATTTGAGTTTGAATCAAACTAGAATTTGCTTTTGATACAGTAGAATTTGAGGCCGATGGGACCACAGTTTAAACTTATTTTATCCAAGAGAAACGGTGTCTAAAAGATTTTCGACATTTGCTTGATAAATGGCAATTTTAATTGATAAAGTAACTAATTAAAAATATTTTATATATTTAAAAATCTCGGTTTAAATAACCTTGCTTGTTAAATAGTATGAATTGTTTTACATTATTAAAGTGAGGTTTTGTTTCTTTTGTATGGTAGTTGTCAAATGCTCTAACTAGATTTCATTATATCTATAAACTAAATTATTTATAAGATTTACTATAAAAAGGGTGTTATTTAAACTTTTCCATTTTGAAACTTGTCAGTTATAATTGATTGCAGAGTCTTTCAATTTAATGAGTATGTTCTCCATATATAAAGCAATGATTAACAATACTAATTGTAACTTATTGATTGTTAAAACATATTAAGTGAGAAATGAAATTCTCTTCTGTAGCTTGATATGGTACCTAATTATGTAAATCTAATCTTGCTACATTCTTTTTTAAAGAAAAGTGTTTATAATCCATGTCTTTCTTATAGGTGGTGAAGATTTTGATCAGAGAGTAATGGAACATTTTATTAAGATCTACAAAAAGAAAACTGGCCATGATATTAGAGGAGATAATAGAGCTGTTCAGAAACTAAGACGTGAAGTTGAGAAGGCCAAGAGAACTTTATCTACTGCCCATCAAGCTAGAATTGAAATTGAGTCTTTTTACAAAGGAGAGGATTTCAGTGAAACCTTGACTAGAGCTAAATTTGAAGAACTGAATATGGTACGGAATTTCTTTGTAAATTTCTGAGTGGGAAAGCTTGTTATTATTGGATCATTCTAGAATTTTTTTTTTTTTTTTTTTTTAATTTTAAAGGGATTTTTTTTATTCTTACTGTTAAAGGTTTTTTAGTTTTGTTATAATGTTAATCATTTATTTTCAGGACTTATTTAGATCTACCATGAAGCCAGTTCAGAAAGTTCTTGAAGATGGTGATCTGCAGAAAAAGGATGTTCATGAGATTGTTCTTGTGGGTGGTTCTACTCGTATTCCCAAGATTCAACAATTGGTCAAAGAATTCTTCAATGGCAAGGAGCCAACTCGAGGCATCAACCCTGATGAAGCTGTTGCATATGGTGCTGCTGTTCAGGCTGGAGTACTGAGTGGTGATGAGGATACAGGTAAATTTAACTGTTTTGTATACATCTTGAACTTGGAAAAATTTTAAGTGATAAAGGATTACAAGTTTCATTGTTTCCAGATTAACTTGTTAGCATTTTTAAAAAAAATTCTGTAATTATACTGATTATACTAGATTCTGTTATTCTTGTGCAACTTCTATTTCAATGCAACTAAATGTTATTCTCTTTCAACAGGAGAGCTTGTTCTTCTGGATGTAAACCCTTTGACTCTTGGAATTGAAACTGTTGGTGGAGTAATGACCAAGTTGATCCCCAGGAATTCTGTCATTCCTACCAAGAAGGCCCAGATTTTCTCGACTGCTTCTGATAACCAGAATACTGTAACTATTAAGGTAAGTAAAAGAAGCATCTATCCAAAATAAATGTTTGCTAATATTTTAAATGCCATTTGGACATATTGTATACCAATTTCATTTAATTAAAGTATTTGAATAATTCATTTTTTATGCTCTAAAAGCTGTTGCAACTAATCTGCAGAGCAATGCATTTTTAAAAAATATTTCCCTTTTTATAAATACTCCACTTGTTTAAAGAAGCTTTTCTAGATATTTTTATGAAATTTTGTATAACTTCAGGCAGAAACTGTTTTAAAAACAAAATATTTCCTTCTATGATTTTCTTTTAAAATAAAGGTCCAGAGAACATTTTATCCTTATTTAAAACGTAAAAGTATTCAGTACCTCACTTTATTTTTGTTTGTCAAATAAGCCTGAATGTCAATTTCTTTTATTGCCATCTTGTGTAATATGGATAAAAACAAACTCGTAAAAGAAATTGTGCTAAATATTTTGAATGCCTTTTTTAAAACTTTATTTTTCTATATAACGATGTTTTGCATTTTAGGTCTATGAAGGAGAACGTCCCATGACTAAGGACAACCATCTCCTCGGTTCCTTTGACTTGACTGGCATTCCACCTGCACCACGAGGTGTCCCTCAAATTGAAGTGACCTTTGAAATTGATGTGAATGGCATTCTGAAGGTTTCGGCTGAAGATAAAGGAACTGGCAACAAGGAAAAGATCACCATTACCAATGACCACAATAGGTTGAGTCCTGAACAGATTGAGAAAATGATCAAGGATGCAGAACAGTTTGCTGAAGATGACAAGAAAATCAAAGAAAAGGTTGAAGCCAAGAATGAACTAGAATCGTACGTCTATTCACTAAAGAACCAGATTGGCGACAAAGAGAAGATGGGTGGAAAGTTGACCGATGCAGATAAGGGAAAGATCGAAGAGGCCTTGGAAGAAAAGATAAAATGGATGGAAAGCAATCCAGATGCTGATGCAGAAGAGTACAAGTCACAAAAGAAAGAAGTTGAAGAAATTGTCACTCCTATTGTTTCCAAGCTGTATGGTGATGGTGGTGCACCACCACCTCCACAGTCGGATGAAGAAGACCTTAAGGATGAACTATAAATATTACTTTTTTAAATTGAATAGTTCTTGAAATATGGACTTGACTCTTCACCTTTCAGTCATGGACTTGTACATTCATCCGACACTTGTCCACATCATCTGTAGGTTTTGTACATAGATCAGATCATATAAACTATTTATGCAACTTTTTGTTTTGTGTTAAGTTATTGAAATAAAAAAAAAGTTGTTTTATAACCTATTGTCTTTTTCATTGTCGTCTCTGACATTGTAGATAAATTTGAACTCAAACTGCCAGTTATTTTGTTAGATTTTTTTTTTAAGCTCTGATAAGTGAACTGTTTAAAGTAGATAAGATGCATCATTTTGATATATAATCAAATCTTAGAACTCTGCAAGCAAAGATTTTTTTCAAAGAAAATATGAATTTCTGCTTTTCAGCTGACCGTTTAAAATTTGGGAAAAGGGTTTAGCTACTTGAAGCATTACCATGAATTCTTGTCTAGAAAATGGATGTTTACATTTTGAGTGTTTTCTGGAGCTAGCTACTCCAAAGTATAGTAAGGTTCAATTTGGACAGATATGGTATAAGCTGTGTAATTTGTCTTGTATATATTATTGGTCTTGTAGTTGCAAATGAACATTTTATTGTAGAATATGCCTTAATTGTTAAAAGATAATCATGGTTATTACTGTTGGTGAATCATCTTAAATTTGGCTATTGTATTGGAAGATTGTTGATTAGTTGCTTTCATTGCAGTGATTCATCCTTAAGTGGAAATAATGCTTAAATATACAATTCTGACTTTTCTCCTACTTATTGCATTTAAAGGTGATCAATTAATGTTCGTCGGATAAAACTAGTTTTATCACTTGACAAAATTTATACGGTTATAGATTTGGATTACCAAAACTGAATTATGTCCGAAACAAACAAGTGTAAATTAAAATATTCATTTTAAAGAAATCCGAGTGGGAATATTTAAAATGGAATGGGCTTTTAAAGGGAATTGTGCATGAAATAAAGTCTACTAAAAGTAAAAACTGGTTTAGAAATAAAATCAATTGACTTGTTTTGATAATTTGTAATACGAGCTTTCTTCTCTTTTTATGATAGGGCCCCCCCCGGGGGTGGAGGATAACTTTTATTCAGCTGCATAAGACTGGAAATTATAAAGCAATGGAATCCACAAAAGCTAGCTAAATTTTTAAATTCGTTATCTACTCCTTATAGACAATTTAAAGTACTTAGAAGTATAAATTTTTTTGCCACCCCACTTGTAACTCCCAATCACTGTTACTGGAGTGGAACCTGGCAAAGTGTGCGTCGGCTCAAATGTCATTCTGAATCGTTTATAAAAAGTGCAAGTTTTGTCCTTGTGTAGTTTCAAATAAGTGCATTCATGTAATAAACTAATCTCCCCTTAAATTAAGATGAAGATTACTGGGAGTTCTGTTTATCCATTTCAGAGGGAAAGAGAAATTCTTATACTAACCAAGAAGTGTTTTAATAATTTTTTCAGAGAAATTGGATTTTTAATGTTTAATTAAAATTGACGCAATTAATTTAGTTACATTTACTTGCTTGTCATATATATATATATTGCCATGACTGTTAAATAAATTTGAGTTAAGTTAGATTAGCATCCCTTTTTGAAACTAAACGAGAGCTAGTTTGGGATACACTTCGTAATTTTTAACCGTGGTCAGATGACAAGGGCGACACCCGAGTTAGTACCCTTCTTTTGATACTTCCATGCCACATCAAAGGGAACATGTTTAATCACAATGACTATCAATATTTTATGGAACTTGGTCTCGAATCCACGACTTTCAGGTCCAGAACCACGAATTGATCATTGTACTATCATTATTCCTTGTATCATTCAAGAGAGCGAAAATAAATACTTAAAAAGCAAGCTTAATGAAGTCTTAATAGAAATTGGGAAATTATTTTTCTTGCCCTACAATGTTTAAATTTCCTTTTAAATTCATAATTTGCTTCAATACCTCACTGTTTTGTATTTCTTGATAATGTATCCTAATATATGAAAGACTGCATATCACTCCCGTTTTTCAGAAAACATGTTCGCAAAGCTGTTTTCTTATGATGCATTGTTTTATTATATTTTTATTTGATTTGTATATTAATTTTTACTTTTTCTCTGCTCATACGAGCATAGCCCAGATAGCAAAGAAGGTTGCCATTTCACTTTCCATAGGATGTTCCCGAAATCATTTCCGCGCAAACCGCTTCGGAAACCATTGCCACAAGGTTTACATGGGAAAGCTTTTCATGAATTACCTCACCGACAAGGTATGAAGGACACGTCCGCATTTCCGCGCAAATCGTTTCGGAAACCATTCCCGCAAAATTGACGTAGGAAAGTTTTTTATGAACCACCTGCTTCAACTTGTGTAGCTCCAATCGGTATAGTGGTTATTGCGTTTGTCTTCCGACTCTATGAACGCTGGTTCGATCCCCGGGTCGGAGGAATTTGAAGTTTGTAGGAGTACGGCTTTGAAGAGGGAGTGAAAAAAGGGGATTGGACTGTTGGACCCTCTGTAGGAGTACGGCTTCGGAGGGGGAAGGGGGTTCTATTTTGTCCTCCGAAGGCGGGCTCTTAACAACCTTCTGAAAGAAGCTTCTAATAAAAGCTTGGGGAAAATCTTACTAAAAACCTTGTTTCTTGTTTGACTAGCGAACTTTTCCGCTACCTTGCCGAAAGGTTCAACCCTTGTCATTGAAACCTTTGTGACAACCCTTGCTGACGACAAGGTTTTCAAAACCTTTTAGACAAGTTTTCTTTGCTATCTGGGAGATATATGAAAAAATTACATTTACTTTCTTTCTTTTTCATTTATTTTAATAGCATCTACATATTTAAAATAATTGGCAAAACAAGATGACCAGTCCCCCAGCATCAACCACTGGATCAATTTCGACAATTTTTATTTCATGTGGAAGCTTGTGACCTATATATATATATATGTCATTAATGGTCGCCTGCCACGCACCACCCTCCGTTTTCGAGATATATCGCAAAATATAACCGGAAGAGTCCCTCAGCCTCTACAACAGCCAAGTTACAAGCATAGCAAGGGCGAACAGCTGGTCGCCAAAGGCGGCTTGTTATCATCTTAGAAAAAACATCGACTGTTTTGGAATATGTTAAAGTATTGGTCAGTAATTAACTGTAAAATATTTTCCCTAATCTACCGAAAGCGTGTGTCGAAAGATTTCTAGTTAATAAAAAATAGCTAATGTAGCTAAGCTCTAGGCAGAGTGTGTCTGGTTTTGAGATGGTTTTGCTTGTTTAATCCCGCATTCGAAATAAAAAGTCTATAAATTCTATTGGCCATTATTCGAGAGGTTTGTTTTGAAGGAGAAACCATTATTTTTATTTTTCTCATTTAAGTGCATTGTGCTGTCTCGTGTGCGAAGTATACAAAGATATCTAGTGCCGTAGCGACCAGGCGCAAGGGGATATTCATGTTCTGAACGCCATTCTTGGGGGGGCACCTTAGAGTCAAAACATTACTGCGATTATGTCATTTTTTGAAGCAAACTGTAATGAGGAGACATAAAATTAATACCATTCTCCGGGCGCCATTCTCACTTGTTAAAACAGTCATGACGACTGGGATAAAACAAAAATCATGTTACTGCCCTAGCGCCATTTGCCCTCTCTATGCTACTGGCCAAGGTGACAAAACGTTAGCGCGTTTATGTCACTTTTTAAAGCGTTATGTCACTTTTTAAAGCGAAATCAAAGTTGGTAATGGCGGAAAAAAGAAAACATAAGGGATTAAAAATGTTACAGAATTTTGTTTTCCCCAAAGGGGAATACTTGCTATTTAAAAACCATACCCCTTGAATAGTTGATTATTACAAAGTGTAATTTTTAGATATCCTTATAAGTTAATACGAAATTATCCCAGATAGCACGTAAGTTTGCAGCAAGTTTGATTTTGACTTGTCATGGCAAAATTTGACGCGTCAAACTTGAATCGAACTTGTAGCAAGTTCGATGTGACAAGTAGCGCCACCTCTTTGCAGATCAAACTTGCTGCAATTTTGCAAAACAAGATTCCTGCAAAGATAGCACAATAAAGAGATAATTATCTTTGTCTCTGTTTTAAAAAACATCCGATTTTTAATAGCATCTCCTAGACCGTAATTCTTTTTTATTAATTCAATAAATCAATGATAATTTGTGAAAAAAATAACTTTTTTATAAAAAAAATTTTTGAAGCATTTCCCTTCTTTTTACTAAATATATCACTCTCACTTTAAAGAAAACTATATCGCCTTTTTCTTTTTCTATTTTTTTTTTTGAAATTTTAACGTTTATAAACAAAATTAAATCTAAAAAACAGTCGGTGTTTGTTGAAAAATAATAACTAGACATTTTGTCCCATTTTATAGTAATTTCTTTTGAAATCTAATTTCATAATTTATTCTACTAGCAAAACGTAGTTATTAGCGAAAATCGCTCTCTCTTTGACTTCAAATCATATTCTCAACTCAAAAAATTAATGAAAACCAGAAAATAGTTTAAAATAAATCGTATACGAATCGCATCGAACGATGTTTAAGCGAAATCTATCCTCTCCTCTCAGAGTTCAGCTGGCTCAACGGTTAGCGTCACCGCTTCGGAACCGGGAGGTCGCGAGTTCTATCCCGGGTTGTGTTCGTGTTCTGTTTTTGCTATAATTTGCAATGAGTTTGACACGGCAAACTTGCTGCAAGTTCGTTTCATGGTGACTTCGGAGCTTTCGTTAACTTGCTGCAAGCTTACTGCAAGCTTGCACACTTGTCATGACAAATTTGTGGCAAACTTGCACTCTTGTCATGACAAATTTGTGGCAAGCTTGCTGCAAACTAAAATTGCTGTCTGGGATTACAATACTGCTTTCATTTGTTTTGGAGTTGAACTAGTACTATTCGAAAAAGTTTTGCGAGATAATATTTTTGAAAGATATCGGGGAAAAACGCAAAATCTTGCTTAATTTTTAATTTACTAAAGCTTTAACTACCTTTTGGGCTTTTAAAAATTGACAGTGAACTTTCACTTTAATTGATTAAAGGGGTTTTATGGGATTTTCAGCTATAAAGGCTATTATCCCCTATTCATTCCAAAGTTCTTTTCAATCTGCTTCAAAAAAGAAAGGAAAATTGCCATCAAAAGATGGTCTAAACTATTGCCGATCTGATTCAGTCAAGACAAAAAAAATGGCGCCCCTCTAGTAGAGCATCTATATTCTTTCACTTCTTATATAAATTATTTACAAAAATGAACAGAAATATAGGTAGATTAATTCAAAGTCTCACATTTGCGTAGCAACGAAGTATCTATAAATTTGCTTTATTCCAAAATCGTCTGCATGTAACCAATTATTTAGTAAATTTTGAAAAATTAATAAAAGTTTAAGGAAAATTTACACATATATAAAAATTGGTATTATTTAAAAGGTAAAGCGTGCCTCTCACGTACATCAACAGAGCACCCCCAGTAGCACAGAAATATCGTATAATAATTGCACAGTGTTATACATTATTATGAACTCCGTGGAACACCGAATACCGTAACAAAGTATTGTATTGTATGTATCAGCATTTCCGAGATACTAAATTTTCACAAATGATATAAAAACAATGTTTTTTTATAAAAATCTTCATTTTAACTCCGGATATCATTCGATTGGAGGTTTTATTTCAAAAAACGCAACTGGAACAATTATTCTTTAAGATGCTGAATATTATATCATAACTATACAATACAATGTATACAATATTTTATTTTCTTCATTTATCAGCGTTGTTCAATATTTTAAAGTGAACTTATTCTTGCCGTCGACAGATGGTATATGGATGATGATATTTTAATACTATATTAATCAACGTTGAATCATATTTCCGAAAAAATATTTTACAAAATGTTCATTTGAATAACAATGTTTACACAATCTTTTTGTTGTATATGTTTTATGTTGTATTTGTTTTACTGTATATAAAAAATGAACCGGATTCAGCTAATGAAGTTAACCATACAGCAGCTCTCACATATGGATTAACTATTGTTCTGTGAAAAAAATTTCGATTGTTATTCTCATCCTAAAAATATGCACGAGATTTATTGTTGCGAATCTTGTATTTGATTTTCAATCAACACTGTAATTATAAACGTTAAAGACGTCTCGTAATACAATGAAAGAGGAATAAATAAATTTCAAAATTATTTAAAAACCTTTCAAACATATTAAATTTATTAAATTAGCAAACTTAGATATAAGAGTTAAAATTGTCCTCTTTGACTTCTAATTTCATTTTGAACTCGAAATTGTAACGATGAAAGATAATTTAATTAAAAATACTATTCGTATTAATTTTTAACGTGCATGAAATTCCGTTGAGATCCGAACTCTGTAACTACATTTTATTATCATCATTTACTTTCACTGAGGCAAGTCTAGCTGGTCCGGTGGTAAGGTACTGGCTAGGTATGCGGAAGGTCCCTGGTTCAAAGCTCACTGTAAGTAGAGGTGTTCAAAAAATAACAAAGTGTTACCCAGGAATTCAGCATTTAGGATTAAGTGATTAATATTTTTCCATGCTTCTAAAATGTATTTTTAAGATATTCACTATATTGTTATATTATGCAATATTATATAATATTATTCAGTATAGTACAATATTATTCAATATTGTATAGTATTATATGACATTATCCAATATTATGAAAGAAAACATAGTACAGTATTGAAAAAGTCTTATGTTTTACAGTGTTTCAATATTGGGAAAAATATTGTACAATATTACATTTTCGAATTTTATGATGTTAGACAATATTATGTACTACCTGGGACTGGAAAAGAAACCACGATACCCCTATATGAGTGCTAGGAAGCCGGAAAACTATTAGCTGTTCCACCCCTTTCTTCGTCAAACCCGTACTTAGGTAGGAAAATTATGGTTTTTTTATCTCACAGATTAGAAGCGCCCGACCGAAGGTTAAAAGGAAATTTGTTATCTGAAATATTATAAATTCTTTTTGAATTAATTGTCTTTTGAATATATAATATAGTGTTAATTTTGCATTATTTTTACTCCGACAAAATGAAAGTAATTGTTAAAAGTAAAGTTATTAACAAAACGAAAATTAGTGTCCTTTGATTGATGATTTCAGTTTTTAAATTAATTTAGAATACTTACGTTTTTGTTACAGCCCGTCTAGACGGGCTCAGATCGTCTAGCTGTCAAATAACCTTGCATTCAATCTGTAACGACATGACAAACAGAATGTATTCTTCGAAAGTTTTATACACATTTCAGTTTATAAGGTTCAGTATACATAGTGCAACTGAGAAAAATAATATACTGTCCCAGACAAAACAACATTTAGACTGCGATTCGGTCCGTCGATATAAACAAAAAAAAAGCCAAGGCGCATGCGTTTAGATCTAGATTTTCTTACCAGAGCCACAATGGACATCAAAATTTACCTCTTTAAACATCAAAAACAACAACAACAAAAATTCGACGGTAGGCTGTCTCTGCGAAACGGCCGCTGGGACTGAGGGGCGTGGACTTACTTACCTTACTCAACCGTGACTTTCTGTGACTGAAGTAGCTCTGTGTGACTATTAACTCTATAGTCTATATAGTGACTATTAGTCTAGTGTGATTATGCGACTTTCGGGCCTATTCTCGTACCCCGATTGGGTTGGGAGCGTTTCGCCTTTCGACCGCGGGACGTTAATGGCTTTTTCTCGACCGAAAGAAGGGGTCTGATTCTCGTACCTTGGTCGTTTCGAACATCTCGCTTTACGCTAGGAAGTGACTTATTTCTGCTGCGCGCGCAGCAAATCAAGCGATCGTCATGCGATATTTTTGTTTATGGTTTCAGATTCAGTTCGAGTTTTGAATCGCCAAAGGAACTATGGCGAAGCGTATATTTGCTTCCCAATTCGAAATTATGTTGGATTATTTTGAAAAATATCCACAAATTTTAAGTGGGAAAGTTGATCGCATCTTTTCAAAAGACACCAAGGGTAAGAGGTGGGAAAATTTAACTTCTGCTCTTATAAGATGCATTAAAATGCATCTTTCTTGCTTTCATAAGTCCATTGTTA